>JAJHSJ010000012.1:51206762-51432602 GCA_021015155.1 Magnolia officinalis
TAACCATCAATTTTAACCATTGATCAACATACCAAATTAGTCCAATATGACCATTGATCTACAAGATCAACTGTTCCAATCTCAACCATTGATTTGGACATATCCAATCCAATTGTTCGTTAACTAATAAATCCAACCATGCATTTAACCATTCATCCAATGATACAACCATCAAACCGCCCATCTCACCACCAATCCATACGTACATCACGAAGTCCAGCCCCCGATCACACATGAACTCATCTAACCGTACATTTTTCATCCATCTATCCATACATCCATCCGTCCATCTATGTATACATCGATCTGTCCATCCATCTACATAATCCATTTATGTACCATTGAATACATCACAACCATATGTTAATTCATGCATCAAATACTAGACAAGTGTACACCCATTTCATGCATGCACACCTCTCACACATGTTGCATGCACACACACTTATGACACGTGTGGCATGCACATACATGTGACACACGTACAATAAATGTATAGACTTGCATGCAAGTATATAACATGTGTTAAAAAAAAAAACAAACAAACCAAAAAAAAAACGTGGTTAAAAAGAAAGAGAAAACGGAAGCAAGAGGTGTAACTTCTTTGCTTCACGTGTGCATAAAGAATACTATATGTAAAGGAGTTTGTTGTGAGATAAAATGCAACAGCATGCAATGTGCAATGTGAAGAGAGAGAGAGTGAGAGAAAAAGAAAGAAAGAAAAGAACTTTAGCTATTCACGTGATATACAAGTAAAGATAGGAGTGGAGAAAAAAAAAAAAAAAAAAAAAAAGGAAGAAAAAAGAATAAGAGGAAAGATAGAAGAAATTTAATTAAAAAAAGACTTTCTTTTATAATATGTGAGTTTATCTCACTTGATGTGTGTGGGTGTGTGTATATATATATATATATATATATATAATATATATATATATATAATATATATATATATATATATAATGTTGCCATCTTAGTTGTTTTTATTTATTTATTTATTTTTTAAAATTGTTGTAATTACTTATCATGCTTTTTAATATTTCGTTTATTTTTTTTGCTTCGGTTGTTGATATTTTAGCATGCCTCAATTTGACTTTAAGTTTCGTTTATTATTAATCCTACACTAATAATTCATTTTTAGGATTTCTATTTTTATTTTGCTAAAATTATTGTAGAAATCTCGAGTTTATATATAATTTACAAGAATCTCAAATATAATAGATTATGTTGCATGTGAATTTTTCTACGTGGAACTTTGATTGTGTATGGATAGTTTATATTGATTTGAAAATTTGTTTTTGGTTTGATAAATTATTTACATCATATATTATGGATTCAACTGAAGAATAACGATCATCCCAAATTTTTAGAAATATTTGATTCATGTAATATTGAAATCATGAATGACCATAACAGTTTTTAGAACACCAGAAAATAGGTGGGGCGATCAAGTCCTCTGGGTTAAAAATCCCTAAAGCGTAAATAGGTAGGGCGATCAAGACCCTTGGGTTGAAAGTCCCAGAAACCCAAGTGGTGACATGCTCACCCATCCAAAGGGCACTTGGTGAGGGACCCATTTGTACGTTAGCTGGTCAGACTACTACCATACCGAACCTGACAGCAGGAACCTTTTGCAATCCTGACATGCTCACCCATCCAAAGGGTACGGTAGAGGTTCCAAAAGGTACCGGTAGGGTTTCTGGGACTTTCAACCCAAGGGTCTTGATCGCCCTACCTATTTACGCTTTAGGGATTTTCAACCCAGAGGACTTGATTGCCCCACCTATTTTCTGGTGTTCTAAAAACTGTTATGGTCATGCATGATTTCAATATTACATGAACCAAATATTTATAAAAATTTACAATGATCGCTATTCTTCGGTTGAATCCATAATATATGATGTAAATAATTTATCAAACTAAAAACAAAATTTCAAATCAATATAAATTATCCATACACGATCAAAGTTCTATGTAGAAAAATACACATGCAACATAATCTATTATATTGAGATTCTTGAAAATTATATATAAACTCGAGATTTCTACAATAATTTTAACAAAATAAAAATAGAAATCCTAAAAATGAATTATTAGTGCAGGATTAATAATAAACAAAACTTAAAGTCAAATTGAGGCATGCTAAAATATCAACAACCGAGGCAAAAAATAAATAAATAATATTAAAAACATGATAAGTAATTACAATAATTTAAAAAAAAATGAAATAAAAACAACTAAGATGACAACATTAATTGTGTGCAAATATATATATATATATAAAGTCATGCTCCCCTGCGCACCTACACACGTGCGCACCTTTGCACACGTGTCATGGGTGTCTAATCTGAACGGTCCATGTGATGCGGAATCCCATGAAACCCCATGTGGCAAATTTTCATCCCGATCTAAAATTCTGGTGTGCCATAGCAAAGAGAAATGCAAATCAAGGGAGGAAACTGTTTTCATTTTTCATGGCCCATCAAAGTTTTAGATCAACGTAAAACTTGGGCCCAGGGGGTTTCACGAGGTGCTGCTTCACATGAACGGTTCAGATTTTGGATTCCCATCACGTATGATGGGTTCTCAAAAAAGTTCGTACGTAGTACGTACGAATTGGTTCGCAGGTGAGCGTTTCCTATATATATATTATATATATATATATATATATATATATTAAACATCAAGTGAGAGAAACTCACATATTATAAAAGAAAGTCTTTTTTTTAATTTCTTCTCTCTTCCTTCTTCTTTCCTCTTATTTTTCTTTCTTCCTTTTTTTTTTCTCTCCACTCCTATCTTTACCTGTATATCACGTAAATAGCTAAAGTTCTCTCTCTCTCTCTCTCTCTCTCTCTCTCTCTCTCTCTCTCTCTCTCTCTCTCTCACGTTAGCATCTCATCTCACAACGAACTCCCTTACATATAGTATTCTTTATGCACACGTGAAGCAAAGAAGTTACACCTCTTGCTTCTTTTTTCTTTCTTTTTAACCACGTTTTTTTTTTTTTTGTTATTAATTTTTTTTTAACACATGTTGTATACTTGCATGCAAGTCTGTACATGCATTGTACGTGTGCCACATGCAAACCACATGCATATGCCACATGTATGTGCATGCCACACGTGTGATAAGTGTGTGTGCATGTAGCATGTGTGAGAGGTGTGCATGCATGAAATGGGTTTACACCTGTCCAGTATTTGATGCATGAATTAACCTATGGTTGTGATGTATTCAATGGTACATAAATGGATGATGTAGATCGATGGACAAATCGATGTATACATAGATGCACGGATGGATGTATGGATAAATGGATGGATAAATGTACGGTTAGATGAGTTCATGTGTGATCGAGGGCTGGACTTCATGATGTACCTGTAGATCGGGGGTGAGATGGACAGTTCGATGGTTGTATCATTGGATGAATGGTTAAATGCATGGTTAGATTTATTAGTTAACGAACAATTGAATTGGATATGTCCAAATCAATGGTTGAGATTGGACCAATTGATCTTGTAGATCAATGGTCATATTGGACTAATTTGGTACATTGATCAATGGTTAAAATTGGATGGTTAAGATTAATTCAGGTTATTACAGTTTCTACCTTTAGATCTATCCTTTAGCCTTTTTTTCAAAAAATTCCAAAAATCCTAGTTCTTGGAACAAAAACCCAAATAGGGCATAGTATCCCTAATAGCGATTAATTGGACACGATATAGGGTGCATCCATTAGTGTTTTGAAAACCTTACCCTACGACTCAAAAGAAAAAATAGGTGTTTTTCTTCTCTTTGTTCTCCTTTTTTTTTTCTTTTTCTGTTATACCTATTATAATCCAGTCTAACACTATTCTTTCCTCTCATTTTATTATTCTACCCCAACTCAGTTAAATCAAATTAGTCAATGATAATTTCACCTCTGGAAGTGTTAGATCCTTCTTGTTGCCTATAGTCAAGGATTGGGCCACCTTGAAGGCACCACGACGCCTCCGTCTTGGACAATGACACCCAAATATGGCAAATCTATTAAGAAATGAAGAAATCCCAAGTATGAGACCAGGTAAGTTAAAGATCAAATGTTTTGTTTATATCAACTCAAATTTGTCTATGGACATCCTTGCTCAGTCTTGGACATGTCTTCCACTCATACCCTCCTAAAATCACTCCATTGTCTTTACACAACAATCCGAGGCTCATTTATGGAAACAAGACTTGAGTTTTGAGACTGCCAACAAGGGCCTTTAACAATTGATGTATACTTTAAAAAGATCGTATCATTATTGATCAGTTGACTGAATCCGATACCCATTCTATAATAAAAGATAAAACACTATGTGTACTTTGGTGGACTTGGCGATGAGTATCTTATGTTCTCATCTCGGATAACTACAAAGCACCTTTGCGAACCCTCACTAAGCTATGGCAACATCAACATGAAGCCTAAAGTTCTTATAGCAAGCAATTCATCTTCCCCAAGTACTCATGAGGCTATCATATAACTTCTTCATCTGGTTGTGGTCATGGATCGAAGGCAACAACAATCCTAATAGTGGTTGATATCATAAAAAAGAAAAAGAAAAAGAAAAAGAAAAAGAAAAAAAAAACAACCTGCCTCCTCTTTTAGTGCTTGTGGAAAGCAACACAACTCTATAAAGTTCAAAATCATCCATTTTTGGAAGGCCGTAGTATAACAGCCACCACCACCACCTTTACGATACGGGTTGTAACGGCCGTCACAGCCTCCGTGACGACCATTACAGTCTCTCTCTCTCTCTTTTTAATTGGAAAAAAAAAACTAAAAAAACTAAAAAACCTTTATCGGCCCCTGTATGAACCGTTACAGGGGTGTTATGGCCTTTACGGGGGGGGTGTAATAAGGTGAAATAACGGACCGTTACAGGGGTTGTAATGACCATTACAAGTCAGTTTTTTTCTGTAACGCCCATTAGTCATTACAATCCCATAACGTGTAATGGTTGCCACTGTTACCTTTACATAATGGCCTTTACGGCCCCATAACGGCCGTTACAGCACACCATGCTGCCTGCCCAACACATGGGAAGCCGCCAACAGATGGGGAGTCATTACTGTACAGGCAACCATCAGCATCGGGGCAATTTGGGTGGGCCACACCAAGGGAAACGGTTTGGAGGGTGAGCTTTGCCCTGTACACTCTTTCCAATCATGTGATCCACCTGAATCACAGATGGCGCTGATTTTTTAGCCCTAGGCCTAACATGGGGTGACACAGTTGATGGTCAGGGTGGATTTCACATTAGCACCACGATTGGGCCCACCCAAGCTGCCAATCCCTCTTCGAAAGTGACATGAACTAACTCATATTTATTAAGATTAATTTCTAAGCTGGTTGGACATCCAACTTCCTATTACAATTTTAGCACTAACCATAGTGCTAGAAGCATCATGATTAGCCACATAACCTTTCTCCTTTTCCCCAACCATTCCCCGGACCATGCCAAGCCTGGAAAAAGGTCACTATCATGACATCATCCACTCTATCCTAGACAGGCCAATGAAATTGTAACAAAGCCTCCTGGCGTACTCCCAGTGCATAAACATGTGATCCATAGATTCACCACTATGAAGACAAAAGGATGACATATACTAATCATCTTCTCAATCTTCTCTCCTGTTTATAGATCTTCCACTATGCTTAGGTAATTTTTCATCACTTACAGTGGCATTGGAAACTGTGAAAATTCAGTTGTAACCTTAAAATGCTATTGAACTAAAACAAATCCCTTGAAAATTCAATTCATCAACTAGAATGAGACTTCTCAGTGCCTGACCACATCAGACCATGGGAGATTGATGTTTTCCAAAAGTTAATAGGTAAATGTTGAAGAAGACTTAATAAATAAATAATTAAATAACTGATCTTTTGGAAAATATGAACTATACATTTAGTAGACCCAATAGGCAATGATTTTCTCAATGTTGTCAGAATTCTATCACGAAATGTAGAAACAAAACCAGTGAGCATGAATTACCACAAAATTAGTCCACTTCAAACAATTCTCTACAAGTCCACCGCTTGAAGTGCGGTTATGAAATTCACCTTTTTTCTTTCATGAAAACCAAATGGTATCAAAAGATTTCCAAGAAATTGTGAATTGTTCGGTACTTTAAAACTAAAAGCAAAGGAAACGAGAAAAGTTGGGAAATATTTCGTATTAACTTCAAATTAAAGATGCAAAACAGTTCCCAAGTTTTGCCAAAAAATTCCAAATTGCAGTTAATTTACTAGCAAACCTAACATGTTTTAGCTGTCCCTTCAACTTCTAAATGCATACACAAAAGGTAGCAAAAAAATACGAGATGTGCAAATCAATTTGTGACAAAACATGCACCGGGGGTCTCTTCTCAAGAAAATCATGGAGCTGGGACAGCGAAGGGTTAAACAAAGAGAGTCTAGCTGCTAGAGCCTCTTCAAACGGAACAGATCCACTCATTGCCCTGGCAACACTAAAAAAAAATGATAAGAGTTCCCAAATAGCGATTAATCTATAAATATCAACAACCAGAAGAACATGGAACCTGGCAGTCCATTCTGCAACAGCTTTTCCAGCACCACAGAACTCTGCAAGTTCATCAATGCCTTCATCCAAGCACACAGTGCTATCCACATCAAAGCAGACGGCCTCAGCATTTCTCCAGATCTCAATCACCTCTACAAGCAAGCAAAGCCATCCAAAACAGTAAGAATCAGTGCTAGAAGAACAATGCAGATGATTACTAATATCGAAATGATTTGGATATAACCTTTGTGGTGGGTGAGTGTGTCAAAGCGAGTAGGAGCAGGAATGTCTTGAGGTTGAGCTGATGTTATCACTGAGGTGAGAGGTTTGAATTGTCCCGTCATCCCAAGAGGAATTTTATGCAACTTCTTTGATAAACAAGGAGAGAAGATAGGGGGAAGAGGGGAGTGACGACGACTACGAGGTAGACGAGTTGGGGCGATGTGAGCGCTAATCAGCCCCGCCATTAAATTATCTGGTTCTAATCAAATAAGGAATGGTGTTCCCAACTTTAAATTGGCACGAAAGCATTGAATGCTCAAAAATAACAAAAGGAGAAGCTGAAACATAAAATGAAAGAACCCAAAATGCTAAGTGAAAAAGAAGGGAGTATTATTTTTTTTGAGCCCCAGCCTCACTGCAAGTCAGGGGTGTGCATTACCAGCTAAACCAACGGCTGGATGCATGGGTACAAACACATTAAAAAAACCTATTAATGACAAAACCTCCTAAAATATAGGTGAATTAAATTTATTTATTTTTTTTAAAAAAAAGCAAATTGCAAAACCACAAAAGATAACAATGCCCCAGCACAAATAAATCCAGTTATTGAGCTATGAACCACCCAAGAGGGATTTGCTGTTTCAGATCCTATATAAATAGCTTACCACACTGACATGAGTGCATGGTGCACTCCATCTCTCCTCTGCAATCAACAGACACAGTCATGGATCCTAATTGTCGTCCATTTCTCATCAATATGCACCAAGTAATACCACCATATTATGATAGTGTTAAAGGATTCTTGTTTCTCCCTCTCTCTTTTTTTTTTTTTTTTCATTCAAAAAATTTACCTTAAAATATGTAAGAATCATTTAATAATTATATTCTTTTTTACTTTTCTTGAGCATAAAATCACATTAGAAAAGCAGCACTTGATTCTATGGATTAGAGAAAAAAAAGATATTTTGATTTCTAACCATCATTGCCACAATACATGTAGGTCAACATGATCGCAACTATCTATTAAAAAAAAAAAATAGATAAGTCATGCACCTGGTATTAAAAAGCAGTTACATTACGACCATAGAGGTTGTTATGTAGCAGTAACAGTGGTGAGCGTTACATTATACGGGGCCATAGCATTCAATTTAAAATTAGCTCGTGATGGGTAGATATGGGGCTGATACATTTTTTTTTTCCTTCATAAAAAATGTTTGATCATTACAGGACCGTAACGGCCATTATGGTCCGCATCCTAATTGCCATTGTACTGGCCATTATGGCCACTGTTACCGTTATTGAATATTATATCAATTTGGTGTTTCAACCAATTAAGAAGGAATCATAAGAAAATGCAAAAAGATTTAACATCAATTATTTTATTTTGTTCTTTACAAGAGATTACATGAAACATAAAATGAAAGCCAAGTAAAGCTTATAATACAAAATAACAAGTATAATTTGAATCGAAAATCGGGATTCAAATTGTAAATCGTAGGCTTCAAATCATAGAGTCATAGGATTCATCTAAAAAAGGACTCAAGGTGGGATTCAAATTGTTTTGCTTAAGATTCGACTCAAATTGTAAATCGTTGGATTTTGACAACACTATATATAGCGTACGCTACAAGGGAAATACGATATTTGGTTGTGCCATGTAGCATTATAGCTACACTACCATGGCATACCAAAACGGTTACATAATGGTCATTATGTAATGGTAACAGCCACAACCATTACACGTTACAGGGCCGAAATGGCTGAAAAGGCCATTACAGAAAAAAAACACCCCGTGACGGTCCATAATGGTCTTGAAACAATTTCATTCAAAAATTAAAATAGGGCGTAATGGCCTGTATTGAAATGGTAACAGCGGTGGCTGTTACAACCATTGTTATCAATATGGAACACCTTGTACAATACACTACATAGCGTAAGCTACTGCTATGCTACAAGTGCTATTTACAACACTGCTTTATTGCTAATCTTTGCCCCTTTTTTTTTCCTATTATTTTAGGATGTGCTTGGTTGTACTAGATATCATGAAATTTCGTTATAGTCAAATCTAATTTGGTGAATTTCATGATATTTTGTGCAACCAAACAACCTTAAATAAAAAATGTATGAGTAGCCTGTAGCTAGAGCACTACAAGCTTTGTAGTTTATACCCCACGCTTCAAAGGAGTGAACGACCAATACCATTGATCTGGTGGGCCTCATGCTCGATGGGCCATACCATGAGTTCTTCTCAGAGTAGAAGCTCCTAGCCATCCATGCAGTCTACCTCTTATACTCTGTAAAACATTCTTAACCGTCAATTTGCACCCCACTAATCCAACGGTTAATATTTGTCCAATCGAGGAATTTTTTTACCACAGGCTGATCCATGGCGTGACCGATCATATAAACGGTCCAGATCCCATAACCATCAACCCAACTTGCACAAATCAAAACCTGCCGATAGTCATATACCTACCCTAACAGAGGAACCCCAGCAATCTCATTATTTATGTTCTTTCGTAAAAACAATTGAACAAAAAAAAAAAAAAAAACTCCAATTTTAAAAAAATAATAATAAATTAAAAATTCTCTGCAAAATGATACCAAAAACAGAACAGATGATAGAATGAAAAAGAGAGAGAGAGAGAGAGAGAGAGAGAGAGAGAGAGAGAGAGAGAGGAGAGAGAGAGAAGAGAGAGAGAGGGAGAAAAAATACGGTAAAAATATATAATTGGAAGAAAATAGAAGAAGTAAGAAAGATTTACTTGTTTTTTTTTTTTTTTTTTGAAAGATTTACTTGTTTTTGTCTCTCTTTTTTTCGGAATTTTTTCTCTTTAATTTTCCGAGTACTCACCTTTTCAGATCTCTGCTGGAAATATGAGGAGAGTGAGAAGGCCCTCGTCTAAAATGGGCCGAGGGGAACAATGTATGGGAGTTGCTCTTCCTTCTCCGTTCCCTGCATCACTGTCGGATCTCTCTCCCCTCATGGGTCCTGTTTGGCGCTTGTCTCACCAACCTTTTGCTTTCTCATTTGGAGAAAAGCTTTGAGACACTGGCAGTTTGATGGTTGATACGCATGCACTAAGAAATTGCACACGTGACATGTAAAGCTGGGCATCGGGTCCAACTCGGCTCGGTCCGGATTCTGGCCCAACCCGAACTCGGACCGATCCGGAACCGAGACCGAATCATCTGGCTCCTGCTGGCCTGAACCGATTTGAGTCCAACTTGGTCGGGAAAATCGAGTCGGATGGGGTTGGGCAAGGTTCGGACCGGTCCTTTTCTTTTTTCTTTTTTCTTTTTTTCCCGGATTGGAGTTGAGGGAGGCTGCCCGAGCAATGTCGATGATGCAATTGGGATCGGATTCGAATTTGAAGAGTGCTAGGGTGGCACAGGACTTCTGTTTCCTGGCGAGGATCGAAGTGGGATTTTCTTTCTTCGAGCTGGGATTGTTGGGGGTTGGGATGGGTGTGGCGAGGATCGAACTGGGATTTTCATTCTCCGAGCTGGGATTGTCGGGAGTTGGGATGGGTGTGGCGAGAATCGAGCTGGGGTTTTCGGGCGTTGGGATGGATGATGCAGAGAAGTGGCGTTGGAAGAGGTATAGAGACCAGAGGCGGGAGCGGATGATGGAAGCCGTGGATTCTCAGACGGAGAGAGAGGTTTTAAGCTCCGCATTCCCTCGCCTCCCTATGTTCTTCCTTTCAGGGCCTGTTTGGCCGGACGAATCCCGTGGGATTAGAGGGGGGGGGGGGGGGTTAGCTTCTCGGTGCAGAACGAGAAATGACGGAATTTAGCTTCTCGGTGCAGAGAAATGACGGAATGCCGGAAGCCATGGTATTTCAATGCTACATACGGTAGGGATGACCTTATCCAAACCTATTTGTTTAATACATCCGGTCCGAATCGGATCTGATCGGATTTCGTACCGGTCCGGTCCAAACTGATAATGACCCGAACTCAATCCGATTAATGGTCGGATCTACTTGAACCTGATCGATTCAGGCTATCGATTTGGATTTACCTGATTCTGCACGAACCTGACCGATTCAAGCTGTCGATTCAGATCGAATTGGGTTGGATTCACTGGATCAAGTTCAAGATGCCCAGCTCTACATATAATTTACCCCCAATCACATTGTTCAAATTTTGATGCAAAACTTGGATGGATCGTATGTAAAAATTTAGGATGGTTTAATTCCTGAATTGTAGATTGGTGGATTTTTTTAATGGACGGTTGGAATGAAAAATAGATGATGGGTGGAATCTAACAAATCATTAATAAGAACTTTGTATCAGCTGAATCAATCTAATTCATATGCTGATGACCCATAACTATCACCAATCTGCCAGAGCATCTAATAACTCCATTTTCGAATGGGGGAGAGTTGCTGATTCCACACAGGTGCGAATCTCATCCCATCCACCTGCAGACACACGTGCCTCTTATTAATTATATAAATATCGTTCCACTAGATCCCGTAACATTACTTTTAAGGTGGGAACGGATTGGCTACTCCCCCTGCCACCGGCCGGTGGCTGATGTTTCATACATTCCATTCATCCATTTTTACGAATCATTTTAGGAATTAATACCATAAATGAGAGTGATATAAATCTCGGTTGGACCACACCACAGGAAAACAATAGTGATTGGATATCCACCATTAAAATCCTCCTAAGGCGCACTCTACTGTTTATTTGACATCCAATCTGTTGATTAGGTCATACAGGCCCAGATGAAGGGAAAAAAAACAAATATTAGCTTGATCCAAAACTTTTATGGGCCTAAAAGGTTTTTAATGGTCAACGTTCATTCAACACGGTTTCCTGTAATGTGGTCCACTTGAGATTGATATATAACTCATTTTTGGTCTCATAGCATATTTTATGTAGAAATATATGGATGACATGGATGAAACACATACATCATGGTGGGTCCCACATAGCACCGGCCACCAGCCATTGGCTGGTGGTAGGGGGAGTAGCTAGGGGTGTACATGAACCGGGCTAGCCCTGTTAGCTCGCTCGACTCGGCCCAACCCGGAACTGAGTTCGGGTCGGGACGGACCATTTTTCTCAGCCCGATATTGAGTTCAGGCTGAGTTCGGATAGGGCCCAGTTCGGCCTGACTCAGTCTGAAACCCGACTCGACCTGACCTGAATCGGCCCGAAAAATGTTAACTGTTGTAAAGGAATTTTTTATTTTTTTCATGATTGAAGTATTGTGGATACATATCATGCAGAACCAGGCAATGGCTGCTTCACCTCTAGGTATGAGGCCCGGACGCATTAGGTTTCTAGCTTTGCTTAAAATCAAAGCAGAACTAGGCAATGGCTGCTTGATTCTGTTTGTGGAGGCCAGATCCTCATGCAAGAAGGGAAGAGGATGCTTATGCCTGTAAACAGGCTGGCATGTGCCTCAATCCAGATGTCCAACCCGGTCAGCTATGGAAATAGATGTAGTGGCTGCCATACCAACAGATCTTCCTCACCAGGTAAATGCAAACCACTCAAAAGTAACTATTACTGCTAAAAAAACTTAGAAACGTAATTCAAAATCCACGTTCCATCAGCATTACTTAAAAAAGAAAAACAAAATTATCCTCCTTTGCTGACAAACATTATGCAGGATTTTTACCGCTTGAAGCTGATAAATTTCCAAACCAAATATTGGCCTAAACCACACATTTCCACTGTTGACAGCTGCCCGAAGTCTACATAACAACAAACTGATCCTCTCATAGAGTCAAACTATTGGATGATACTCTAGCTTATAAAATATGATTAGAATAACCTATTTCCCTCTCATAAATTTAGCCTAAATGCTACTACTTGAAAGCATGGGCAACTCATTTCATTCTTAGACTTTTCATAACATCTTGTCATCTTCTACTAACCATCCAAAACAAAATCAGATTTTCTCAAACAAATATTCTTCCATCTTATCCCATGCCTTTTCATGTCTAGCAAAATTAAGTTCCCAACGCCTAGAGAGTATTCTTGATTTCCATTAGTCAAAATTTTCCAAGGGGCTGAAAAGGAGCCATGGACGCTCAATCACCATATAAAGGCTCCCCATGATATGAAATGGGAAAACTAGCTTGCATGTGATCAATGGTTTGAATGATCTAACCGTTAGATATTTAAATTGAGCATACCAGTGGGCTCTATTATAGTGGTGACCAATTTAGATATGAAATAGGGTGGTGTACTTGAACTGCATGATATGATATAGTGTCAGAAACTGGCCCGAACTCGAAGGTTCGAAACTGGCCCGAACTCGCCCAATTGCTGCCAAGCCGGGTTCGGGCTGGACATGTTGGCCCGGTGGACCGGGCCGGGCCGGGTTCGGGCTGGGTGTGGCTGGTGACCGGGCCGGGCCGGGTTGAGCCCAATTCGACCCAGATCAACCCGTGTAAACCCCTAGGAGTAGCTAATCCCTTTCCTTTTAAAAGGGCAGGTTAGGTGGGCATGCCAACAAACGGGTTGCTT
The DNA here is from genome assembly GCA_021015155.1 of Magnolia officinalis. NCBI lineage: Eukaryota > Viridiplantae > Streptophyta > Magnoliopsida > Magnoliales > Magnoliaceae > Magnolia > Magnolia officinalis. The sequence goes on from JAJHSJ010000012.1 coordinate 51,220,019, forward strand.
GATTGGGTGGGCCACACCCTAATGTTTATATAAAATCCATCCCAACCATTAGGTGTATCACCTCATTTTAAGTGAGGGACCCAAAAATCACTCCCATATGTGATTCAGGTGAACTATATGATTGGAAATAGTGTACAGGGCAACTATCACCCTCCAAACAATTTTTCTTGGTACGGTCCATCCCGATCATACATGGACCTGATTTTGAGGGCCAGTCATAAATTTTAGTAGGGCATCTAATGGTTTGAGTAGATTTCATATTATTATCATGGTGAGCTCTATAAAAATCAAGGGTGCACATTTCTCTTTCAAATTTTTATTTTTTATTTTTCCTTTGGCCAGGCCTACCTAAATCACAAGTCAGTCTATTTCTTACTTCCAGGCTTAAGCTAGGATATACATCTACTGGTCTAAGAGGACTTCCTATACACATCATGGTGGGCCCCACCAAAAATCAAGTCTTATGATAGGCCACGCCAAAGGAAACAACTGGGAGAGACGCACACTCTCGATTTTCACAGGGCACGGTACAGTAATTATATGAAACCCACTTTTTATGATAGGTTCCACACAAACATTTAGTTCAATGACCAAAAAATCCTACCATCCATAACTCTTGTGGGCCACATTAACAATTTGGAGGGCGAGTGTTGCTCGGAACAAGGTCCACTAGTGTCATAAATGGAGCTGATTTTTGGCCCTTGGCCCAGCATGGGCTGACCCACCTATGGTTAGAGTAGATTTTATGTAAACATCATGGTGAAACCCAACCAAGCCACCAAATATTGATCCAACGGCACCATGATAATTATATCAACTGACGTGGTAGCCTTAAAATTTTGTTCCAATAAGGTACGAGAATGTAAATTTCATATTAATTAAATAGTTTAATTTTATAAAATTCCTAAAAGTCGATCGTGACCATCCAAAGATCTAAAGATGTCTCCCAGATGATTCATATTATAGTTTACCACCATCTACACAAATGATGGTGACCATCCATTATACATGTGGCAAGTGTGCACAAGATCTAGGCATGTAAACTTTTTGTTGTTCAATCAAATGCAAGACCACATAGTTAATGAACAACCCAGGTTTAGTCAAATGCGTGTGAATAGAATAATGTCGGGCGTGCTAGATTCGTACTGGACTCAAGTCGTACTATAAAATCAAACTTATAGAGATTAATTTGATTATCCAATCATCAATGTTGCAACAATCAGGCGATTTGGAATGGGAGGATTAGTCCTTCGAAGGCATATTTTTGCCTTGCGCTAAAGACTTACTTCCCTAGGTTGTCTTTATGGTTCGACCCATCTTTTTCAGGGTCAGGATGTTCTATAAAAGTGTAGGAGAGAATGTATCTTATATGAAAGTTTAGGTAGACTGTTACATGTAAACATTTGTCTGGTAGAAAACATTAATATTGTAGCAGTGTCGTGTGAGTGTTTCGGTTTATCAATGACGTGTGCTAATGTGTCTTGAGTTGGTTGAGCCCCCGTTAAAAGATATTGGAAGACCAAATACTCAAAAATTTGCAACATTAAGACTCAAAGACACAGGTAAATTGAGGTGTCTTGGTGAAGCTAACTCTAAACCTCTTTAATTCCAAAACAACCTACCTCTAGATAATCCATTCTCCCATAGGAAAATTCTTGTTTGATTATCATGAACCTTAGTCTTAAAATGAACATGTTTACCTAGGCTTATAGAGGTTTAAATCTGCTGAAAATCAAAAATCATAATCAACATAATTATGAAAATTGTCGATTGAATCGATAGTTCTTGTCGATTGAATTGATGGTCCAATCGAGAATGGCCAAAATTGTCCAGCAAATAAACTGGCAAATTCAGTGAACGTTCGATCAATTCGATCAAACTAGCCATTATGTGTTCATTGGAGCTTTTTCTCTATAAAAATAACACTCGGACCTTTGTAATTAAAATGGTTTTTTTTTTTTGTTTTGTTTTTAGAAACTCTATGCATTCACTTATATCCAATGCTTCCAGACTTTAAACTAAAGAGATTTATGTCATCTTCCTTATGATTCATCACTCTAATAAGCATTCCAAGCTCCATTTGAATATGTACATGTTATTTTGCATTATTTAGATATTAGACACCAATCATTTAAGTAAATCCTTGTGTCTATCATCCTCTAGAATACCCATATAGGTGAATCCCCAATTGGAACCAACTATCCCTTAGTTGTAGGAGATTCTACCACCATCACATTACCTTGGCATCCTCATAGGTATATCATTGCAAGGTAGTTGATCATTAGAGCTTAAGAAAATCCACATCAAAATCGAGGGAGCAAGAAAGAAACCGCATCAAGATTGATCGAGCATCTCAAGAAGAAGCTATCAACAAGGCTCATCCAAAACGTATAAGATTGTAATTAGAGTATATCGAATTGAAACCCAAACTCAAATAGGTCCTTGTGTAGGACTACCTTCGATGGGAGTATACATAGGTCCTTTTGTACAACCATCTCTGGCGGGAATGTACATAGGTCCTTATGTAAGATTGCATCAGTTCTTGATTAGCTTATAGAAAACCTCATGAGTATTTGAGGGAGTCACTAACACGGGTGCGTACGTGTAGGTTATTGGTTAACATATATAAAACTTTTGCAAGTTTACATGGGAGCCACTGACATGAATACGTATGTGTAGGTCCTTGTGTAGGACCGCCACCAACACGAATGTTTATGTGTAGGTTCATGTAGGAGCGCAAGGGTTTGTAGCGAATCTATTAAAAATCATTGTAAATGTTATTGGTAAACCTATAGAAAATCAATTGAGATATTGAAATCCGGATAACTCGAGTTTGAGTTAGTCATCCAGGAGTGAAGTGGAAATTTATCCGAACCATTATATATTCTTGTGTTTGCAATTGTTTATGTGTTTACAATTCTCTCATGCTTATATTATGATTTGTTTAATTCATATGAATGCATGATTAGATTGTATGCTAGGTACTTAATGCATTGCATACACTAGATATAACCATCTCACCCCATAGACCACTTTGTACAATTAGTTTAATCTTGTGTAGTGTATGATCTTGGACCTATTTAGCTTGTGGCTTAAATTGATTAAAATTGGAAAATATTTTAAAAGGTCTTATTCAATCTCCTCCAGGATTTAGCCAAAATTCTAAGCTCCTCAAATTTCCGCTTGTCATGATATCATGTTAGATAACTGCACAATTTCATGCCGGATAGTCTGCATGCATGCACATAGCCAATGTACATGTAAGCATGTATCTACTTTAATCTAGATCATTTAATGGTGGCCTCACTTTGTATTTAATGATCTTCTTAGTGGAAATTTCTTTGCAAAATCTGAAACATGCCCATGATAGATGATGTACAACTAAAAATTCAATCCCGTCCATAGATCTAATGTTTGGATGGAGAGAAATGTGATTTGCTAGTGCACTCATAGCCACACATGCACCATGTGGGAACCACTCCGATCATTAGGTAGGGCTCACAGTGTAGGCTTAAATATGCCCAGTTTGATGATATGGTGTACCCACAAGTGCATTTAATCTGGAGCATTGGTCAGATTTTCAGCCATCCACGTGTTCATATAAGTGGGGACCACCAAGTGGTTTGACCTACTCTTCTGCTTCAAGAACCTGAATTCCATACCCCACCTAGTGGGAACCGGATTGGATGAGGCTGAGAAACACCAAGTCCAGTGAAGCATGTTTGAAAATGGTTCGGTTGATGTAACATCATGTGGATGAATCAATTCTCATGGTACTAGGGCTCACTTAATCCCGGCCGGAAGGGCTCGCTGAATCTAGTTCTCTCCGTAGATCTCATATTGCTAAAGTGCATATGGTAGTGATCTAAGGATGATTAATGAAGAAATTAATAAAGGTAATGATACTCTGGCAGAATACTACACATGATATGCGGGTACTTAGAAATTATACAGAAAATGGTGTAGGTAGAGTTCAACGCCCTTTATCTACTGTGGATACTGGAAAATCAGCGCCCACCCTTCTGGTGTATAGGTTTGGTATTTGTGGAAGGGGGTGATTAGGCTGATTTGTGAATGTTGGAGTCGCTACTAGCTAGTTAATCTCAGAATCCCGCAGTCGGCTAGAACCCGCGGAATACATAAGGTTGGAGAAATCCGAAGACTCTCCTACCTTAGATTGACTCCTGGTCTGCAATCCGAGACTCCGGGTAAGGGACCTCGGTTACAAAGAGGGAATATGTTAGGCACCCTCTTTACCCGTACGACTGTACGGTCTCTACTTAGTGTGGTAAGAAATCTCAAGGGATGAATGATATAGTCAGATTAGAACTAGGCACACGTGAATTTTTGATGTGGAAAGATCCAAGATTTCGGCAAGCCATAAAGTATATATCCAGTAATGTGTCTAGAAAGTGGATGTGATGATGCTTATGCCAAAATGAAGAAAAGAGGACTAGATCGCTAAGAATTTCTGATGTGACATGATCCGATGTACAACAAGTCACAGAGTATACGTTTACTAGAAATCTAGAGGAGCAGGGGGGTTGAGAAGGGAATAGATGTCATGATGAATGCTTGTATGTAAAATAAAATATTCTTTGGCTTGATCTTGAGATGGGTAGAACATGGAGTACACCGTGACTAATCCGGGCTAGACTGAGGGGTTAAGATGGTTGAGGTGATGCTAAGAAGTGGCTGAAAAATAGGATCTTGGAGACTTGGAGCTCCTTCTCACCCTCACTTTCTTCCTCTCTCTCTCTCTCTCTCTCTCTCTCTCTCTCTTGGATTCTTCCTCCTTGGAATGTGAAGAGGAGAGGGCTATTTATAGCCTTTTGTGATGTCATTGCTATAATTGTTAGGTTTAGGAGGGGTAAAAGCTGACATGGCAGCTTGTGATTGGTTGAGGGAGAGGAATGCCACGTGGCGTGCTTTCATAGGCTCTTGGGCTTGGTAGGATGGTAAATAAGGTAGGCTGGAGGTGTAAATCTATAGGAAAGTTGACTTTGGGACGAAAGACAGCTGTTGCTGGGAGGACACACATGTCTCGCGCGCGGAGGTAATTGGATTACCGTCAGCCGTAGTCAGACTACCGCCCGGGCCTGGTTCAGGCTGGGCCTTGACCGGTGGGTTTTATCTGATGTTCTGCTTTATCCAATAATCCACTTTTCGGGCTTTTAAGCTCAAATGGGTGTGCTTTGGCTTTGAATGATGGCTTGTGATGGCTCAGGTCAGGATTAGAGTTTTGGATCAGGGTTTGGTTATGGGATTAGGGTTTGGGATCAGGGTTTGGTTTGGATTAGACCATGGTTCTTGGTTGTTCTAGCTTTCTCAAGATATCAGCCTGGGTGGGGTGTCTACAGATGCCCGTCTTTGGCTAAGGTTGCGAGCAACCGAGCTCCAAAGCGAGTCTACACCCCACCATTCTGGTTAGAAAAGGTAGTGGTTCGAATCTGTTACCTGCCATTGTATCATTGTCAGTTGATTGTTTAGAAAAGAGATGACTTGCACATATCATGAGGGTTTGAGAAAAACGTTATGATTGTCCCTGCGCGTTGATGTAGGATTACGGGTCACCAATCACAACCCTTTCATGTCAGATTGTTAATAGTATTGGAGGGTAAGTTTGAAAAGTAGGGCCTCTACGAGTTCTGCGACTTTACGAGTAGTCTCGTACTGTCCGTTTCCTTTGCTACGTAATCACCCTAGGAATACTTGTTCCATTTGATCGTCAAAGTGGTTAGTTGCTTTGCTCGTTTTGTGGCCTTACGGGGAACTCACTACGCCGACTTGGACTTGATCAGACTTTCCAAGTATCTTGGACTATGTATGTGCGGGTAATCTTTTACCATACAGTCCGCTGATTCTGATACTTTGGTTACAATGGATTGTCTTAACTTTGAGTTTGATTATTCTTTCTAGAGATAAATCAAATCATTTTTACTTGCATTCGATTCATACGACTATCTAGATATGGAAATCGGGCCAGTCGCACTTATATCATGTACAGATTCGATCATCTTCTAGAGAAACCGGAAGGAATCGAATTTTATTTCGTTGTTTGCACTGACTGCAACTAGAGAATATAGAAGATTCCTCAGTGTACTGTGTGCCGCGTGTATTTTTTTTGAATTTCTTTTTTATTTGAAAACTAATCTCCTTGGAGCTAGACTCCTTGGGGATTTTATGTGAAAATATTTTTGGATTTTTTAGAAAATATCTGTTCGATCTTGCAGAAGGGCGTTGTCATCCGGTTTTTATTGTGCAAGTTGAGTAAATAGTCGCATTGTCTCCACTGATGAGTTGGCAAGGCTAACGGTTTTTATTTGAAATATTTTTAAGGTTTTGGAATATCCGTCCAATCTCGCGGGAGGGTGTCGTCGTTCGGTTTTTATTATACAGTCTGGATCGAATAGCCAGATGGCCTCCACTAACGAATTAATGGGGCATTATTCATGATTTCTGGACAATGGGCTTGGACTTTGGGATTCTTGAGATGGGCCTTTGAATGGTCTTTTGGACAATGGGCCTTGTGGGCTTTGAAATGGGCTTTTGGACAATGGGCCTTGTAGGCTTTGAAATGGGCTTTTGGACCTGTGGGCCTTATGGGCGACTTGTGGGCCTCTAAGCTTTGAAATGTAGGCCTTGTGGGCTTTTTATTGTGGGCCTCTGGGGCTTTGAAATGTGGGCCTCTAGGGTTTTGAATTTGTGGGCCTTTGGGGCTTCAGCTTCATCGAAAGGATATGGATGATTACGTACTTGGCGATGATTAATCTAGTTATATCACATGATCATGTATCATCAGTTGTACAAATCTTCCGTATATATGGAACTTCAGTTGCTCGATGTCGCCTTTCTGGTTGCCTTTTAAGCCTTTCTGTTGATCTGTCTTTCCAGTTAGCCACACATGGCCATCTCATATCTGAGCTTTCGATGTTTCGCCCTGCTTGCGAGGATACGGCCAGTCGTCTAGCGGTGGGGCGATGATATGGTGAGAGCCTGATCACATTGTGCCACTTAGAGAAAGACGAGGTCTTCTACCTGCGTATGGAGGTAGAGATGAAAGTGCCCTGGTTTGTCAAGTTACGTGAGTGGTGAGTCAGACTGTCTATAGAGCTCGATAGGAAGATCAATTCAAGCGACTGCCTCAACCGGATGTGTGCAAGCTCGTCACAGGTAAATCTAAAAGCCTCACATCCCATGACTCAAAACACCAGGTGAAGAAAACCTTTAAAAACAAGTTAGAAATCATAGGGTTTTAAGGTGAGAAAATTTCTTTTCAAAATAGGAAAATCTCTAAGTTTTTCTCGCCTTGTCGATTTTATCGAAACACCTTTGATATGATTGACCTGCTCTGTCGATGTCCTCGATACCTTAACGACATTATCGATGAGAGGACCAAAAGTGCCCAGCAACTAAATATTCATCTGGACGGATTTATCGATGTATCAATACACATATTGATATCATCGATATAAGCACTAAATATGTCCAACAACTTCATAACATATCTGGACGAATTATCGATGTATCGATACACCTATCGATATCATCGATATTCAAATCTCGAGTCCATCGAGAGTGACTCGATAAGATCGACAGACAGCTTTCTGGCGCCCCTGTTTTTTAATGAAAATCTCAAAATCCTTCGATATATCGATGCTCTTCCGATATGATCTGAAATCAAATATCGATAACATCGGAAGTCCATCGATGATATCTATTGAGGGGGGCATTTCTCACAACAGATATTTTAGGTTGCTTTTAACTATGATCGGGGGCCCTTCGATAGAATCGATATTCAAATATCGATGATATCGACACCAGGTCGATTGCATCGATCAAGGTTATAATCTATCCAACAGCTTAAAGAAATACCCGCTGGAATTATCGATGCCTCGACTCTGATCTCAATATTATCGACATTCAAATTTCGATGATCTCGATGGTTCCCCGATCAATTTTGAAATCCTGAAATATTTCAAAGTCAAGTCTCTCTCATTTTTCAAATGTTGATGGATCGATCCTATCATCGATGGAATCAGAGTTCGAAATCCGATGACATCGACAATGGTTTCGATTCATCGACCAATTGGCAAAAAGTTTTAAAAGCGTATGACATCGAGTCCGAGTCATCGAGCGGACCATCGATGCTATCGAGAGTATACGCTCGATGATATCGAACTCTGTCATAAATATGACCGTTTTATATCCGTTGGAACTTTTTGCCTATATATAGAGGACTTGTCTTTTGTTGCTGTGAGAGAAATAGAGAGAGCTTTTGTGTGTTTCAACTTATATCTTATATCCAAAGCCCTTTCTCTCAAGGGAGTTCATCCTCCAATCCACCCTCACCATTGACATTCAATAGAGTGGATTGGGGAATGAACTTCCGCATTCAAGGATCCTCCAGCTACTACCTTAATAACAAATCATTAAGCTGAGATGCCTTGAATGCATAAGATTGGAACTACTCTATCTTACTCATAGGAAAACCTTTAGAGAGTAGGATTCCATCATATCCTTGACCCAACCCGAAGCCGAGTATTGGTACATCATTTTGTGTTGTGGATTAAGGGAGCAGAAGACTCTTCGTCAACAAGGAGGAAGAGATCTTTGACATTGTGCTAAACGGGACTCATTAGCTTATTTGTAAGTATTCAGAGTCCAAGAGTACACTTGTGATCATTCCTTTCTAGGATTGGGTCCTAAGTGGTTCTCACCCTTTGAAGTCCTCAAGGAGGCCTCCGGCGGGAGTGTACATAGTGGGTGTGTTGTGTGGATCCTTGCTCTGTGGAGAGCATAAACATCTGGTTTGGAGTGAACCAGTAAAACTCTGGGTTTTAGGTGAACCGGGTAAAACCTTAGGGTTTGAGGTCAACCGTGTAGAAACCTCCAATAGGGTCTTATAGAAGATCCTGGCTAGTGTGCCTAAAAGTGGGTGCGTTGTGTTGACCCTTGCTCGTGAGAGCATAAATAGTCAGCCTTAGTATAGGTTGTAAAGGTTGAAGGTGAACCTGATTTAAAACCTTAGGTTTGAGGTGAACCATTGTGAAACCTCATTAGTGAAATTCGGTACACTCAAGGTTGAGTACGGTTACCGGGAGTGGAGTAGACTCATTGTCGAACCAATATAAAAATGATTGTGTTTGAGATTGTTATTCATATGATTGTGTGATTTGCTTTAATACTTTCATATCTGAATATTTGATCACATCACACACACCTACACAGTCATATCCATCATAGGCTAGCATGCATACTTCTTATCTCGAAACTAGTTTGTGATTGGATCCTCTACTAGGCTTGGAAGCCAGTAGAGTTACATTTAAGTAATCCTGATAACTGCGTGATCACAGGATTAGTGAAGTAGGATTTTTAAACATAAAACTTTAAAAAGTCCTATTCACCCCCCTCTAGGACATATTGGCATATTCCTTCTTCAACTAGTGCGGTCTTTACCGCCATTTCAAGAGAGATTTAGGCAGAGGTAGTCGATATATGAGGGATATGATAGAGGCCTACCTTGTGATCCTTGACCTCACTAGTTGCTTGTCCTGTATATGTATGGATGCTTTTGTTTTTGTTTTGTAAAGAAAGGAAAATGATGTACAAAAAGACTTTTTGAAAGGAATGAAAATTTTGTTTGTGTCATATCTTGTTAGTGTTTGCTTACATTTGAACTTATGCTTGGATGGTGGAATCAGAATATTGAACTTAGTCCACGTCAAATTCGGTATTCTGAGTTGTTTACTAGGGATCCCGATTCCTTGAGAGTAGTGCATACTAGGATTATGCCCATTGGATTTAAGTAGAGTCTGACAGAATTCTAATCTAGGACTTATCTCTTCCTTGTGCTTCTTCACTTTGCTCGTTGCCTTGGCTTCTTCTATACCTGTACTTTTTTTTTTGTTTCTTGCCATTCTTGCCCGTAGCACCTTTTCAGGTTTTCACTACGATTGACTTTCCTGTCATTTTTGTCCGCAGCGTCCTTTCAGATTTTCACTATGTCCCGGGTCTTTATTCTTGCTTGCCCCTTAACAGCTGTGTTTTTTACCCTTGGCGCCCTTTCGGGTTTCCACCAAGTTCACTACATGCCCGCTGTTTTTACTTGAGCCGCCCTTTCAGGTTTTCAACTCGCCCTTTTTGCTTAGGCATGTCTTTCTCTATTTTTTTTTTAAAGTGCGGGGAGAGATAGAGAGACTTCCTTTATAGCCGGCCGACTAGCTACCCTCCTGTCCTTGTCTTTGATTACAATCGTAAGTTGTTTTTATTTTGGTTGAATTATTGTGGGATGACTTTATTTTCTTCTCCTTTTGTGCATTCTTTGAGTTTTCTGTCTTTTTTTTTTCTTTTCGATGGGAGAAATGATGGGTGAACTTTTCTTCCCTTTTTGTGGGAGAGATGATGAGTGAACTTTTCTTTTTTTTTTTTTTTTTTTTTTTTTTTTTTTTGTGGGAGAAATGATGGGTGAACTTCTTTTTTTTTTGTGGGAGATATGATGGGTGAACTTCTTTTTTTTTTTTTTTGGGAGAAATGATGGGTGAACTTTTTTTTTTTTTTTTTTGTTTTTTTTTGTTTTTGTTTTTTTAGCTTAGCGATTGTAACCATTGACAAGGTTATGTGTGGTTACCCGTGATAGATCTTCATGTTGTCGGCGTTGATGGGCTCAGGAAGATCTTCTCTCAGATTGGTGAGCCAGAAGGCGCCTCCTGGGAGTACCTCTCGAATGATTAGCGGTCCGTCCCACGATGGTTTGAACTTTCCTCTGGGATCTGACAGAGACGGCGGTAGGATGCTCTTCATAACCATGTCGCCGATTTTGAAGCTCCTCTTTCGGACCCTCTTGTTGTAAGCCCGTGTGATCCTTCTTTGGTAGCATTGCGAGTGGCTTAGCGCACTATGTGCTTTTTGTCTGCCAGATGCAGTTGATCGTATCTTGCTTGTTGCCACTCGCCTTCCTCGACTTCGCTTTCCAACAGTATTCTTAGTGATGGGATCTCGATCTCAACTGGTAGCACTCCTTCCATTCTATATGTGAGTTCGTATGGAGTTGCGCTTGTAGCAGACCGTACAGACTTCCGATAAGCCTAGAGTGCGTAAGGAAGCATTTCTAACCAATCACGATACGTTTTGACCATTTTCTCCATTATGTGGATGATAGTCTTGTTTACAACTTCGACCCCACCATTAATTTGAGGACGGTAAGGGCTTGACCGATGACGTTGAATCTTGAATTCGTTGAGGAAATTGCTCATCCTTTTATTGACGAACGGAGTTCCATTGTCTGTAATAATGGCATGAGGAACCCCGTACCGGCTGATGATATTGTTCTTCATAAACTTGATCACGTGAGATGCTGCGATGGTGGTGTAGGTTGCTGCCTCTATCCATTTGGTGAAGTAATCTACCACCACCAGGATGTATTTATGCTCGTTTGAAGCTTTGGGGTTGACTTTATCGATGATGTCAGTTCCCCATATAGAGAAGGGCCATGGTGTTGTCAGATTGTATAACACAGAAGCAGGCGCGTGGATCTAGTTTGTGTGCTCCTGACACTTGAAGCATTTCCTAACTTGTTTGCAGCAATCTGTCTCCATCGTTAGCCAATAGTAGCCGAGCCGTAGGATCTTTTTTGCCATCATATGTTCGTTCATGTGTGGACCACATAGTCCTTGGTGGATTTCTGACATGATCTGAGCTGATTCTGTTTCATCCACGCAACGAAGAAAGACTTGATTGAAGGATCGCTTGTAGAGGATGCCCCCAGTGATCATGAACTGGGCCGCTAGCTGTTGGATAGTGCAATGATCGGTTGATGTCTCTCCTTCCGGATACTTTTGATGCTCGAGATATTCTTTGATGTTGGTATACCATGACTGATCATTCGAGGAGGTTTCAGCTTTGTCGATTTGCAAGTAGAACGCGGGTTCCTCCTGGAGTTCGACGATGAGTTCCCATTCAGCAATTTCTCTCGGGATCTCTAACATTGAAGCGAGGGTAGCTAGAGCGTCCGCAAACTAATTCTTAGCTTGGGGCATGTAAGAGAATGTGATCTCTTCAAATTCCTTGGTCAGATTCTTCAGATAGACGTGATAAGGGATCAACTTTTCGTCTTTGGTCTTCCAGTCGCCATTTGTCTGATTGATGATGAGCTGTGAGTTTCCAAAAACCCGCAACTTCTTCACGTTGAGGATGATAACTTCTCTTAGATCAGTGATGCATGCTTCATATTCAACCACATTGTTGGTGTAGTGGAATGCCAACTGCCCGGAGATGGGGATTGGAACGTCGTCGGGAGAGTAGACTATCGCTCCTACCCCACTCCCTTTTGAGTTTGCGGCTCCATCGAAGAAGAGTGTTTACTCTCCTACCTTTCTTTCTTTCTTCTTCCTTGATTAGGAGGATGTCCTCATTAAAGAAGAAGGTATTCAGTGGTTGGTAATTATGCAGAGAATGTGCTACTAAATGGTCGGCCAGTTCTTGCCCCTTGATTGCTTTTTGAGTGACATAGGTGATGTCGAACTTGGAGAGCAGCAGTTGACATTTTGCGATCCTGCCCGTTAGTGCTGGTTTTTCGAACAAGTACTTAAAAGGTCCATGCGAGCGAGTAGAAGGATTGGGTGAGTGATCATGTATTGTTGTAGCCATTGAGTTGTTCAGACCAGGGTGAGACACATTTTCTCTAAGTTGGAGTATTTGGCTTCATAGCTTGTGAACCGTCGGCTTAGATAGTAGATCGCTTGCTCCTTTCTTCCTGTATCGTCGTGTTGGCCGAGGATGCATTCGATTGCTTCTGCTATGACAGAAATGTACAGTAGTAGTGGCCTACCTGGTGTAGGTGGCATGAGCACTGGAGGGTTTAGCAAATACTTCTTGATTTTGTCGAAAGCCGTTTGACAGTCATCATTCCATTCCATTGGTGAGTTCATACTTAGGAGCTTGAATATGAGCTCACAAATAGGTGTGAGATGTGCGATGAATTGGCCGATGTACTGGATCCTTCCGAGAAAACCCCGAATATCTTTTTCTATTCTAGGGGGCGGCATGTCGATGATTGCTTTGTTCTTGGTCTCGTCCACCCAGATGCCATCTTCATTGACGATGAAGCCTAGCAGTTTACCTCTGGTTGCGCCGAAGACGCACTTTTGTGGGTTGAGGCGGAGCTTGAACTTTTTCAGTCTATCGAAGAACTTCTTGAGGTCTTTAAAATGTCCTTTGATCGTGCGAGACGTCCATTTCCTTGTTTATCATATCGTGGAATGAGGCGGTCATGGCTTGCTGATATGTAGCTCCTGCATTCTTCAGCCCGAAGGGTATAACCCGATAGCAGAAGGTTCCCCACGGTGTGATGTAAGAATTCTTCTCATGATCTTTAACGACCATCTTGATTTGATTGTACCCAGAGAAGCCATCCATGAAGGAGAAGATCTTGTGTCCATCAGTATTATCTACCAATGTATCGATGTGAGGCAGAGGGAAATCGTCTTTAAGACTTGCTTTGTTGAGGTCCCTAAAGTCGATGCACATCCTGACTTTACCATCCTTCTTTGGAAATGGTATATGTTTGTGAGACATTCCGGATAGTTGGAGATTACCAGGAATCCCGCATTGTATTGCTTGATGATTTCATCACGGACCTTTAGGGCCCATTCTGGCTTCATTCTTCAGAGCTTCTGTTTAACAGGCTTCATGTCTGGCTTTGTTGGTAAGTGGTGTACCACCAAATCTTCATCGAGCCCTGACATATCTTCATAAGAGAAAGCAAAGTTGGATAACCCTGGCTTTAAGAATTCCATCATCTTCCGCTTGTACTCCGGAGGCAGTGATCTACCGATGCGCACTTCTCTAGGGAGTTCCAGTGATCCCAAGTTCACAACTTCAAAATCGTCTGCCACAACGTTGACCTTTGTTTTGAACCTTTTGAGGGAATCCTTAAGTTCGAGAGCTATATCATCATTTCCCTCATCCTGGGCTTCATCCAAACCCATGAGTTCAAAGTCTAACTATAGATTAAAATCATATGAGTTGACCTCGAACTCTGGTGTTGTGACTGATATTTTTGGCACAGTGAGTTTTGAAGGATTTTCTGTTGTTTTTTTTTTTTTAAATTTTTGAAGATTTTCTAATGTTTTGTGATTTTGAGAAATATTTGATGTTTTTGTAATTTTTGGAATATCTGATGTTTTTGTGTTTTGAAGGTCTTCTGATTTTTTTGTGTCGCCAAGGGATCTTGAACAGGATGGCGTTGTAAACCATGATTTATCTTGTCTTGATTCGGGGTACCAATTGCTATTTACATTGTCATTTTTGTTGGAGAATGATATCCGTGGATGGCTTACCGGCTGATTCGATCGTTAGGGGGATGGCTGTCCAGCTCGGTTCTTTCCCCCTTTCGACCCTGTTACCCTGCTCTATTTGTACCTATGGGTCATTCGTCCCGATGACCATGATGTCGGTTGGACCGGGTTCAGAGTTTGTGTCTGACCCAATTTCTTTACTTAGAAGTTAGAGCTCTTTAAGCTCCTCAGGTCCGCACTGTGGTGGAATCCTGATGTTTGTCTAGTCAAGGGAAGGCCACTTCCCTTTTTCGATCCAATGGAGGGGCTGCTTTTGCCCCTTGCGCTGCTGAGCTGTTGGCGGGGGTGTTTCCCCTTGACTGTCTCTGGGGATGGGTACCTCCTCGTTCTTGTCCATTTGTCTTGTAATGGGCTCCTCTGGTCCTGGGTCCTCCATGGGTGATCCTGCTTCAGTGCCTCTAGCTTCATTTAGTGGGTCCGGGGGTTCTGCCCCTGACATTGGATGTGCTTTCGAAGCTCCAAAGATTTTATCCCACCGTATTAGCGGCCAAGTGAGCTCCTGGCTGGAGTGTTCTGTTAACTTGAGTCGCTGGAGGTGATCCTTAAGAGAGGTCATCGTGTCACCACAGACTGTCCTGGATTTTAAAAACTTGATGGGTGTACACTTGAATGGTTGCATCTTTTTAGGCCTCGTGGCCTGATCTTCTGGTGTTGGTTGATATCCCAGTCCCTGTCTCTTGCTTTACTACCATACATTTCTCACAGAACTCGATACGGTAGTTTAGGATTAGCCGTTCAACAGGAGGGATGACATATTCGACTGCGAGTAGGTAGGGGTTGGCGATGGAATTCACAATTTTGAACTCGAAACTATGATATGATATGTCACCCTCCGTGTGCTGGACGTCAATCACTTGAATGTTATTTTCTGGGGTATTGATCGCCACCGGTAGAATGATTTCTGGCTCGGCCAACATTTAGATGATTCAATTTTCCGAAGGAAATTTAACCCTTTGATGGAGAGTGGATGGGATGGCTCCAACAACATGAAGCCATGGTCGCCCCAACAAAAGGTTAAATGAGGCAAGAATGTTAATGATCTGAAATGTGACAAGAGTCATGTCTGGTCCAATTTGTAACTCAATGTCTATTTCTGCCTCCCTTGCCTTCAGGAGTTATCGAAGGCTCTAACCCTCATGGTACTGGGCCTGAAGAGAAGATGGTTCGATCCTCAAACGTCGGCAGTCCTTAAAGGGCAAACATTTAAGCTCGATCGATTGTCAATGAGTACGATTGGGATTTTGAAATTCTTATAATGGACAACTATATTAAGTGAGCACCCATGTTTGCAACCTTCAGGTGGTAGCTCATCATCGGAGAATGTGATGGCTTGCAGTGTAAGAAGTTGTCCGTTCATGCTTGCCACCATTTCAGGTGGTACATCAGGAGAGATGTGTGCATCATTCAAAGTTTTTGCAAAGATTTCTCGATGTGATCTTGATGTGTACATGAGTTCCCATATGGAAATTTGCAAAGGAACAGACTTGATCTGACCTGCTATGTCGTAGGCAGCATCAGTTTTGTGGGTAGTCCCCAAAAAATTTCCCCAGGTTTCTTTTGGATTTTGATTGTCTCTCCTGAAATACCTACCGTTGTTACCCACTTCGGCGCACTCCGGGTAACGCCATGGGACTGCCTTCGTGTTATTGGAGGGAACCATCCTTCCTTCGAGGTATGTCATTGGTTCTTGAAGCTATGGAGTTGTTACCGGGACACAATTTGTGGTGGAATTGGGGATCTCCCTTGGAGTATGACTAAATCCTCACTGGTTTTACAATGGGACTCTCTTCCTCCTTTTAGTGTACAATTTGTGATGGAGGAATCCTTTGGGCGTGTGCCAGCTGGTGAGGTAAGAGGAAACTTGGAGATTGGACCGGGGGTGCCTCTTGTAAGGTTAGTGTGGCTAGATCGAGGAGGCCAATGGTAGAACGATGGGTTCAGAGATTGACCTGTTGGGAGATGATCCGGATGTGCCTCTAAGAGGACGAGAAGATGAGAGTTTGACTTGTTGGATGTTGTTGGTGCCCCTTGGAGGATGAGAGGATGTGTTGTCGGTGCTGCTTTGAGAAACACCTGTGGCCCAGGCAGAGGCGCCTGTCTGTATCCCCATGTCTAATTTGCTGTATCGGGCATGATCGCTTGTATGGAGTGGTGCGGGGAGGAGTACGTGAGATGATCTTTCTCGATGTTATGACAGTAGAGGTGCCAGACGTGCTGGGTCCTGCTTGGTGCGATGACAAGGGATTATGGAGAATGTTGGTTTGAGCCGTATTGTTAGCCTGCGGAGTGATCGTGTAACAACCTGACTTTTCAGGACCCGAGTACATGACCCGTGTCCCAAAAACCCGAATGTTAACCTTAAAGGATGGTCAAATATAATAATTTTCTTTTATCAGAGTAAGCAGATGAGCATAGAGTAGACAAATAAGCGTAAAGGGAAAGTACAAATTTCATTTAGAGTATACAAGAGAATGTCCATAATGACTTATACAAACCAATGTCTCGAACATAACAATACAAGAATCCACATGATCTAGTACAAGAAAAATAACATAAGAATGTAAACATAAGTCGCAAGACTGCGCAGTTCCTCGAGGTAGATGTAGTCATGCAACCCTGGCACATGTACTCGGATCCTCATCAGCCTGAACCTGAAAGTCACTTAAGACATTTGTGCTACCTGTACGGTTATATATTTGATGGATGAGTGGCCAACTAGTGTGAACTCCCCTCAAGATTACACACCGCCGAATTAGGTGAGCATAGTTATAAAATAAAGCATACAAAACAGTACATGATGTAGATCTTATTATTTGCATGGATGTATGGAATGCGTTCACGCCCCGGGGATGCTCATCGTGCGGACAGGGCGCCGCCCATGCAATCATCGAACTTTGGAAATATCATCCAGTCGGGTCCCCATGCAATCGTCGACCCGAGTAAAACATCCAGACGGTCTGTGCCCGGGGTAAATCATCCAGACAGGCGATGTGACAGGTCATCAGCGCAACATTCAGCGTAATCGCGGGGCATGAAGATCTAGGTCATCATCATAATCGAATGACCGGTCATAAGCGCAACATTCAGCGTAATCGCAGGGCAGAGTGATCCAAACCATCGAAATATGTGCCATGCATGATTCGCCAATCCGTTATTAATCAAATTACAACCAGCTATTTTAAATAAGCTTAAAGGTCACTACGGGGAGCACATGGCCCAGCGTAGACCGACAGCTCAGGCATAGTGTCCCATTCCACCATCCCTGGCTCATGAGGCTACCACCTTAGGATGTTTAATGGAAACCCATCGACTAGTGGCCAATCATATTACAGTATGTGGGGCTTACCATCGCATGATTGCACAGTATAAAACATCGAACCTATGTAGGGAAGATATCAAATAAAACCACATAGGACGAGTATCAAAATATGCCACATAGGGCGAATATCAAAACCATACGATAAAGACCATCCTTAAAAACCATTGGGCACAACAACCCTGGATGGTAGGCCCACATCAATGATCCATCTAGACCACCACTCAAAACCACCTGAGTCGAAGGTCCATTACGATCACAAAGAGTCAAGTTACATCCCAAGTATGGGTGTACATTCATATGTGGGAATTTTCCACTAATGTACCAGTTTAAATTCCGTAAGCAATCCACAAATAATCCACAAGCATGAACAATTATACAGGATAATCATAAAGCATGTAAGACAACAATTTAATTTTCACCAGCTAACACATGTGATTATAAAGGGAGATATCAATTATGAATTTAAATAAAAACTATAACTTAAGCTAATGAGAAGTTGGAAAGCTCAAGGGGAAGAATCATCACCAGATACGTTATAGGGTGTCCTTGGGTGTGAGCCCTCTTGAGAAGCTAGAGTCTCTACGTCACTTGAACAAATTCCTGAAAATTATCTTTGGCATTAGCTGATAAATCCTACGATTCTAGGATGCCATGGTTGGTCGAATGGCCCTAATCATGATGGTCTGACGCTTGTTTGAGAGAAGTACAGGCCCGACAATATTCATCCCAATAGGTGGGCTCAATATATACTTTATCTAATTGGTGGAATTCATTGCACAGACCGTGTAATTAAATATCTACCTCGTGGTGGGGCCCCCCATATGTTGCCAACATCCTATAGAGGAGCTTGCACACTTTATATATGATATATACATTGCCTGGTATATCTATGTATTTGACATTATATGGTATGTATGTACACATTGTATAGATTAAAGATATATCACCTAGTATACCTATGTGCACAGTATGTATATCATATTGGCATTATATGATATGTTATAACTGTAGCAAATAGTACATTTTTAATGCACGTATAACAACATGGTTTCACACATACGTGGATTCCACATGGGCCCACACATACGTGGTATGTATATCAATGTGAGGCCCACACGTGTGATCCACCAACCAAATGGATGGACGGTATGGATATGCCCAAGGTGGACTACGTCCAGACCTTGGACGGCCCACACGTTGAACATACGTAAGAGGTGGGTCTTCCGCATGCCGGACTCACCATGTAGGAATATATGAGGCAAGGCCACCCATGCACCTATGCACGTGTGCACCTTTACACATGCGTCATGGGTGTCGAATCTGAACGGTTCATGAGATGTGGAATCTCGAGAAAGCTTAGGGATTAAAATTTTACCCTGATCTAAGATTCCGGTGGACCATAGCAAAGAAAAATGCAATTTCAAGGGCAGAAACTGTTTGCATTAATCATGGCCCACTGAAGTTTTGGTTCAAGGTAAAAATTGGGACAAAGGGGTTTTATGAGGTGCTGCTCCAAGTGAACCGCTCAGATCTTCCAGACTCATCATCTACGATGAGATCTCAAAATTTTTCAATCAGTTCACATGGACTGATTGGCAGGTGAGCGTTGCTGGACAGTTTCATGCATACACTAATTATTTCTTTTCACAGGTGGGTCCCACATGAGCATGAGTACTAAATCCGAACTGTCCATAAGATGTGTAATCTCAAGAAACCCCAGGGGGTGAACTTTCACCCTGATATAAGATTCCGGTGGGCCATAACAAAGATAACTGCAAATCAAAGGAAGAAACTGTTTGCATTTCTCATGGCCCACCGACGTTTCAGTTTAAAGTAAGCTTTGAAACGAAGGGGTTTTATGAGGTTCTGCTCCATGTGGACCGGTCAGATTTTCCAGACTCATTAGCTACGATGAGATCTCAAAATTTTTGCATGTACATAGGTTGACAAGTATATATATTATTATATCTCTCTCTGTTTTTTTTTTTGTTTTCTTTTCTACTAATGCCAGCGCTAGACGTTACTTCAGAACGTCTGACCCAGGGGCTTCTTTGCTGGATATAGAGTCCCTGATGGACGGTCCAACTCAATTGGCCCATGGTGGCCTGACACTAGAGCAACCCAACCTTATTTGGTGGGGCCCACGGTCAGCACAGGGCACACAATTAGCGTCAGCCCACTGACGTTGGTGAGGCCCACCTGCGTTTTATGCAGGGCCCAAGAGCCAGACCACCCGCCATTTCGATTTCATAGGGTCGGCGGCGTCGACGGAGGCCACCCTCATGGAGGATCTGAACCATTCATCAAGTAAAGGGAGGAAAACCGTCCAGGGCCAGGTTGATCTTTCCTGGCATGCACATCCATGTGGTCTCTATGGCAACCGAAAGAAGACCGTTCGGCTTCTCTTGAGGCTTGATTATCTAGGTGGGTCGCATCACCAGACGATCAAAGCTTGTCATTAGCGGTCGGAATCTCAAGAGGAAGACGGTGAGCGGTGTGGATATGTAGCAAGGTGGCCCACGGTATTCGTACCAGGCCCACCAGCTCTTTAAGTGAGAATAAGCCTCGAGTATGACTCTGCTCTCGGTCCGTGTATAGCTCAAGCAAAGCTTTGTTTCAATCTGTTCGTGACCTGACGCATGACCATTATTTGGCCGGGTCTTGACCCGAAACATGGGTTATACTTGGGTGGGTGCTTAGTCCGAACAGAGCCACTGTTCGGCTTAGCTCTTGAACAGAAGCAGGGATCCATTGCGACTGGTTTTTAAGTCGGACCGACAGCCGTTGATTGGCTGGGTCCCGGCCTAGTTCCGGTCGTTGTTTGGCTCCATTCTTGAGCTTGTTTCGAAGCTCTACTGAGAGCTCAAAACAGCACTCACATGGGCAACCGTAATGGTGCTTGACTCGATTGTGTTGTAGCCCAGAGTAGAGCCATTGCTTGGCTTGACTCCAGCGTCCAACACCCTGGTTTCTTGGGATTACAGGGAGTGGAAGGGAGAGAAGGCTTAGCTAGCAGAAACAGGGGTCGGTCTCTCTGTTTGCTTTTCTCTTTCACACTCTTTTACTCTTCTTTCTTCGTTAAATTTCTAGGGCTATAGGGCCCATCTTATAGAGGGAGTGAGAGGGAGAGGACGGCTGAGATTACCCTCCCTTTTGGATGGCTGAGAATCGTCCTTCCCCAGAGGAAAGGCGGTCTCTTTCTCTCCTCACCGCAGGCTCTCGCTTTTGGCATGGATTGGACGGTGGGGTTCAATCTCCTTCGTTCGAATTCAGATTATCAAACGGTTATACCGTTATGATCGTGTGGGCCCCATGAAGGATTTGAACGGTTCAAAATGCTCAGAAAGTGGCCGTGGTGGGTCACTTAGGAGCTTGAAGTGGGTTGGTTAAAAACAGAGAGATGATGGCGGGAGATATTTGTGGGTGCTCGGTCAAATATGGTTTGACCGAGCCAATAGTCTTGGTGTACCGCGGAGTAAGCATTTTTTGTGCACCTGCATTGTGTAGGGGCCCATTGAAAAGTGAATATCCTAATCTACTCCGTTCATTTGTATTGGAGGGCATTCCCAGGGACCCTGACCCACTTTGGGTCGATGGCGAGGCCCAGGTGGGCCATGCCAACCAGATCTTGACCTTTAACAGGTGATTTAATTGTTCTGTTGGTCAGATTTATCCCAACTCGATTGTCAACGGCCAAAGTGGTCTTATGGGTTGTCCACAACTTCAAGACTTGTTATACTACACATATAATAATAGTAATTTTATTTTATTTCATTTATTTTGTTATGTGCATATATGTATTTATATTATTTTTGTATTATTATTACTATTGTCTGCACACTATATATATAATTTATGTTGTGGGCCACACTGTAGGTCATTAGGAGTTAGGACCATTATAAACCAATCCAACGATTTGATTGCCTAGTATTTCATTATCGATAACTCTAGGAGTCCTAATGATCGTTTGGGTGAAATTTGGAAGTTGAATAGGATGGATCTTCTTATGGGACGTTGTAGGTTGATGAATGGTGGACCTTGTGATTTTGATCCCTACATTGGTTTCATACGGTTCGACTGTACTAAATAGGTGTATGATTAGATGTCATCACGCTCAAGATTATAAAAATAAGATTTTCATTTATTTAAATACAGTTCAACTTGTGATAGTCAAACGAACAGATTGATCTCAAATCTTATTATGGTGTTGTGAGTTGTCATAGTCTAAAATCTAAGGGTTAAGATGAATAGATTGAGGGTTGTTGGATAATGACGTGTAAGGAAAATTATGTGGGTCAATGCATATATGTAAGCTAATTTGGATCTACGTGGTGACACCCGAGTACTGAAAGTACGGGGTGTTACAGATCGCAATCTCTGGCTTTTGATCAAATCTTGGACTGTGTGTTTCAAAGCGAAACATCGTTCTGTAAGATGGCTAGGAGATTGATGAAATGCACAGTACTGGTTTTCATTGTAGCTTGGAGGTAAGAGATTTGGCGGAGGTTGGGGTTGAAGTGGTGTTAGAAATTGTTTTTGCACCAATATTGCCATGATCTGACTACATGTTTGTGTCAAAGGGGTGAACTTCCTACCCAACATGGCTTTTTTGTACGAGTTTTGCACATTGATCCTAGACTGTTGCTGTTGTGGTTGAGGCGGCTGTGCCTGATATCCCCATTGGATTTGCTCTGGTTGGTACTGCCTGTTTTGATGTGGCTCCGGTTGTGGAATGTACTCGTGCCTTGAGCGTTGGCGACGATATTGTTAACTTTTGTAGTTTGTTGCACAAGAGCAGTGTCGTTCCCATATCCAATGGGCTTCCCCTCGATTTTATTTTTCTTGATTGAGGGGGCCTGATGTGGCCATGGAGAAATGGTTCCGGCTCTTGCCCCGGCTTCTACTTGTTCTCTAGGTCGGATGAGCTGGGAGAAGTTCACATATGTGTACGAGATCAGATATTCCGAGATGTTTGGGTTTGCCAAATGGACAATCATGGATATCTGCTCCTCGTTGTCGATGGGGTTTCTCATTCGGGCCGCCATGGCC
Organism: Magnolia officinalis; assembly: GCA_021015155.1. Lineage (NCBI taxonomy): Eukaryota > Viridiplantae > Streptophyta > Magnoliopsida > Magnoliales > Magnoliaceae > Magnolia > Magnolia officinalis. Next base: position 51,242,744 of record JAJHSJ010000012.1, read on the forward strand.
GCCATCGCCCCATGCATGCTGATAATGGTTCGTCGCTTTTTTACCTCAAGGCAGACAGATCAACTCTTCTCGGAGCCATGTTCAGATTATAGGAAAATCTATCAATGAATGCTTGGGAGAGCCTCTCCTAAGTCCTAATCTGATGGCTGTCCAATGATGTCTAACAGTCCAAAGCGTCCCCTTTTAGGGATTTTTAAAAAAGCCATATCAAGGCTCCATCATTCCCTACTATTGCATTGAGTTCCTCACAAAAGGCTTTTAGATGTGCTCTAGGGAACCCGCTACCGTTATATCTTTTGAATTTTGGTACCTCAAAATTCGGAGGTACACGAGCATCTGGGAAGGGACACAAATCCTTGAATTTAGTGGATGAAAGATCCACTCCTTGCTGCCTCTGTAGTTAATTTTGTACCATTTATAGTTGTTCTTGCATTTCATCCATTTCTAATTTGTTGGACTGTGGATATCTTCCCCCTTGATGTAGGGCTTGTGTTGCTTTCTCCTTATAAGGGTCAATTTCTTCGACATTTTGATTTCCGAGAATGGAGGGTTGTTGGAAAGAAGATGGACTCCTGGTGGCGAGAGGTAACTGGAATTGAATTCCACTCCCTTTTCGGGGAGGGTGTGGTCTACGAAAATGGCTCTCGCCTAGGGTATCTGCCAATTCAGGAATGTTGCTTCTGTTAAGGGGAGTAAGTTGGACTCGAAATTGACCCCTTCATAGGCATCCGCCAGTTCTTGTCTGTGATTCCCGTTAGGGGGAACCTATGTTGTGAGCTGATTGTTGTGATGTGCTGAGTAATGATGTGTGGGTGGATTGCACCCGTTTGTTAGTTGCTGTTGATCTTGTGCTGACTCCTCTGGAAGAGGGAGAATAAGATTCGCTGGAGGAATGAGGGAGAAGGCAAAAGGGGTTTGCGGGATTGAGCTATTTTGCACACTAGGTTGTGTCGCCTGCATGTTTAGTATGACGCCTGGCACTAGGCGAAACAATAGCTCCTGCATTGCTTGGAGACTTTAGGCCATCTCATTCATGGTTACATAAGCTGTTGAGTCTGTTGGAGCTGCCAGAGGTGTCACACCAGTGTCAGTGCTGGTATCGGTGTTGATGCTTATGCTTCAGGAGCTGGCGGAGCTGCCGGCTCTTCTTCATGGGTAGCTAAAGCTGCTCGGGATTGAGTAATCATAACTCAGATTAATGTCCAAACAAGTGTAAGGCAAAAATATTTATTTTATTTTATTTAAAAATATATGAATGCAGTGATGAATGTCCCTTGAGATTGGAATACCACATGTTTTCGAGTCGGGTCTCATCTAGTGTGCTCTAGTAAAATCCCCAGTGGAGTCACCATTTTGTGGATACTGGAAAATCGGTGCCCACCCTTCTTGTGTATAGGTTTGGTATTTGTGGAAGGGGGTGATTAGGCTAATTTGTGAATGTTGGAGTCGCCACTAGCCAGTTAATCTCAGAATCTCGCAGTCGGCTAGAACCCGTGGAATACGTAAGGTTGGAGAAATCCGAAGACTCTCCTACCTTAGATTGACTCCTGGTCTATAATCCGGGATTCCGGGTAAGGGACCTTGGTTACAAAGAGGGAAGGTGGTAGGCACCCTCTTTGCCCGTACGACTGTACGATCTCTACTTAGTGTGGTAAGAAATCTTAAGGGATAAATGATATGGTCGGATTAGGACTAGGCACACGTGGATTTCTGATGTGGAAAGATCTGAGATTTCAGCATGTGAGACTCGTATCCTAGCCCATACCATTCTATAGGCTTCCGCGGTCCTCTCAATCGAATTCCGGTAACCCGCGACCTATAATCGGCAGTTGCGCACGACCCTGAGTCGTATCCCGTATTCTAGAGTCGGCTCGACCCAAGACTTGTACTAGTGCGACCGCGCTGTCGCCGCGGTTTCGACGCCGTGTCTCGCATGCTGAGGCGATACCCAAGACAGGAGATGTGGGCCCGCGTTCAGTTTGAGAAAAACTTCGCGCGTTACAATCTCAAGAGAATATATCCCATCAATCAAGTACACATCACACATCAAATGTCAAGTATAACACCATCCCCAAAGACAACTCTCTCTCTTACAACCCTTACCTGTCAGGTACACCCATCACTCACTCCCCATCACTCCATCACTCCATCACCCATCCCTCTCTCTCCTTACAACCCTCTCTCTCTCTCTCTCATTTCTCACTCCATCTCCTAAGCAACAATGGTGGAACCGTCCAAGGGAGAGGAGAAAGCTAGTATAGCCCACCTTCCTACCATCCAATCCCACCCTCCAAGATCATCCCAACCGTTGAAATGCATCCCTTGGAGCTCTAAAACGCTTCGATAGAAGGAGAAGTCCATGATCAAAGGTGGGTGTTCATAGCCTTAAATCTTGAATTTGATGTAAGGCTCACTTGTGATGGGACCCATCTTAATGTATGTTCATGGAAGAGCCCATAGTGGCGGAGCTCCTCCCACCTCCGTTGATTCTTTCTCTCTCTCTCCCTCTCTCTTTCCCCTTTATGATGACCCACCTGTTGATGTGTATTGGATCCACGCTGTCCATCCAGTGGGACGCCCATTGTCCAGCAGCAGTGCCACCTGTTGCTGTTTTCGGGCTCAGGTGTAAGGCAAAACCCAAATATCTGCTTGGTCCCAGGACTGTGTGAGCCACCCTGATGGACCCTGCCTTGATGTACGTGCATGCTAAATATCTACATCGTCCGTCCTGGTGGTGAGTGCGTGGGCCAGGTGGGCCATGATTAACAAATATTTAGCGTGTATTAGAAGCTGGTGGGCCACACGTGTGGACCCACCTTATCACATCTATTGTATCCACCGTCCAGATAGGCTGGATGGTGGGGCTCGCCATGATGTATGTGTATCATCCTAACCGTCCAGATTTTTGGACGGTGTTGGACGCTGGAGCTTTTTTTATATATATATATATAATATATATATATATATTATAACATAATATAATAAATAAAATATTATTATATTATGGTGGGCCCCACGTGGGACCCACCTGATGAGATAGCGATTGGCTGGTCTACTACACACCAGCTATATAGCTGCTATAGTGATGTCACCAGTTATGTGGGACCCACTTATGAGTTGTGTTAGATCCACACCGTCCATGTGTATGGGACGGTGGGCCCTGATGTATGTGTTTTGCCACACCGTCCAGTAGCATGGGACGGTGGGGCCCTGTATTTTGGAGGGGTGGCCACCACGTGGCACCACCTTGATGTATTTATTATATCCACACCGTCCAGTCCACGTACATGTGGACCCCAGAATGATGTATATTTGTACATCCACACCGTCCAGCGTTCTGGATGGTGGAAGTCTCCCACGTATGGGACCACCTTGATGTAATTGTTTTAGCCACGTGGTCCATCGCTGGACGTGGGACCCCACGTGGATGAAAGTGTTTCATCCAGACTGTCCAAATGGTGGGGCCTACCCAATGTAATGTATGTGTTTATATCAATGCCGTCCATCCAAGCTGGTGGGTCCACCTAGGAAGCAGGTTGGCTGGTACCTCACCCAACTACTTAGCTGTTGCAGAGCGTTAGCATGTTCTGATGGCCAACCGTGATGTATTTGTTTTATCCACACCGTCAAAACCATCTGGATAGTGCTGGACCAGCTTGGGCGGTGCCGTAGGGCCACACCGTGATGTATTGTTTCATCCACACCATCCAGATAGTGCTGGACAGTGCTGGACAATGTTTGGACATGCTGATTTACATAGACAATGTTTAGACAGTGCTGATTTACATAGACAATGTTTGGACAGGGCTGATTTACATGTCTAATGTTTGGATAGTGCTTATTTACATGGACAATGTTTAGACAGTGCTGGTCATCATTAGTTAGCCATGTGCCCCATAAAATGATAGTGTACAGTGATACACATGTTACACCTGTAACTATTGAAATGATTTTTAGTGTAATCCAAGCTCTCACTTGAGGCCCATCTTGATGTATTTGTGGCCCATCCGTTAAGGCTCACCTTGATGCAATTGTGGCCCATGTGATGAGGCCCATTGCGGTGTGTATTATGCCATCGGACGTGGCCCATTGTGATGTATTTCCAACCCATATGATGAGACCCATTGTGATGTATTTCCAGCCCATTTGGTAAGGCCCATTGTGATGTATTCCAGCCCATATGATGAGGCCCAATGTGATGTATTTCCGGCCCATTTGGTAAGGCTCATTGTGATGTATTTCCGGCCCATATGATGAGGCCCATTGTGATGTATTTTTAGCCCATTTGGTAAGGCCCATTGTGATGTATTTTCGGCCCATTTGGTAAGGCCCATTGTGATGCATTTTCGACCCATTGAGATTGTATGTGGCCCATTGTAATTGTATGAGGCCCAATGAGATTGTATGTGGCCCATTGTGATTGTATGAGGTCCTTGTTGATGCCATGGGCCCATTATATGTTTGGCTCTATGTGGGTCACTCCTTGGGAGTAATGTTGGTTAAATGTTCACATTGATGGGCAATGATGGTTAAATGTCCTCACCATGACCTTCCCTTAGGCCCTTCATTAGGCCGATTATCGATGCCGGTTAGCGATACCGATTATGAGTATGTGACAACATAGCATCATGATACATGCCCATACGCATCATATGTATGTTTGTTATGAGATGTGATTGACCATTGCATATGTCATTGGGCAGGTTGTTATGAGACTCCCTGATAGGCAGAGATTGTCTCACATGAGTGCATGGTATGCACAGGATTGATGCATGACTGGATTGTATGACTTATGCATCTTGCATTGTATGTTGCGATTACTGTATGCCCCAGCGACATCAGGGCCGTAGCCTCCACAGGCATGTCGAGGATGGCCAGATGGGACACCAAAAATCTATTACTAGCATCGGGGCGCCATAGATGTCCCTGGGTGAAAATCCGTTAACCTTTGTGGCTTGGAGACACCTAACGTCTAGACCCAGTAGATACATGAGCGCCCGAGTGCCGAATACCAGTAGGCCGCGTCTCCAACTATGTCGCGGTCGGTTGGGAAGGGGTAGTGGGCATAACTAGGCTGAGTTTGACCAGCTCGTAATTGGGTCCGCTATCGACGTGTCGGGTAGATATTGGCTGACTACTGGCCAGGCGGATAGTGAGGTCTCTTCCACTTGGATGGTTGCGCGTTCAGTGGGCCACGATTGCATGTAGAGTGTATTAGACCCCGGTGATGATCCCAAAGATGTACGGTGATGATATGTGGACTTATTGAGCAGGAGTTGTATACTCAACATCTTACTCATTCATTTATTCATTCACTATCCACTTGGGCTGGTGGTGCGCAAGTAATTTGATATGTGTACCTTCATAATGGCCAAGATTTCGGTTATGCACGCGACTAACCTGAGATCAGGAGTCTACCACATTGAGTCTGGCTATTCAAATTTAGGTATGAGACTGGTTTGGATAGAAGTCCCTTGTGATAGACACCATAGTCTGTGATACTATGTACTATCATCCCGACCTCACACTCCAGCTTGGTCATTTCATTTGCATCGCATATTGCATTACATCCGCATGTATATGGCATTTTGGGTTGCTATGTTTCTGCACTTATATGGCGTAGACGGACTTAGCAGGATTTACATATTGCATCGTATCCTCGACATCTAATATTTAGCTCTCTATGATTCCTCATTTGCATAGTTGATCTCTATTGCGTACTCTGATATTGTATGACTCATGGACTTGTCAGTATTTCCACTTACTCTAATATCGTATAATTCATGATCTTGCCAGTAATTCCGATATTGTACGATTATGACATTGTATTGAATACTTGACACTTACCTTGTGCGCGCACTTACACCTCCCTCTAATCTTTCGATAAGCTTATGCACGATAGATGCGTGCAGGTGGCATTAGGTTGCAGTAGTTTCGAGCTTGGAGCGTGCAGCTAACTTTTGGAGCTTTGATTTTGATATATGTATTTCCCTTTCAATACCATATTTAAATGGTTATATTAGTGGATATGTGATGATGATGTTGCCTTTGTGATTTGGGTAAACTTGTGGTTATACTTTTTACAAGATAAATGTACGTTAAAAAATCCTCCTTGTAGGATCCCAGGATCAGAATCTGGCGTATGCACGTTGGGAGCTGAGAATGGGGTACTACGGAGGTTGTCGGTACCGGATTCTGCGATCAGAAATTTTGTGAGCCCGGTTTTCGAGTTTGGGACGTGACATGGCAAGCCATAGAGCATACATCCAGTAATGTGTCTAGAAAGTGGATGTGATGATGCTTATGCCAAATGAAGAAAAACGGACTAGATCACTAGGAATTTCTGATGTGACAGGATCTGATGTACGACAAGTCACAGAGCATACGTTCACTAGAAATCTAGAGGAGCAGGGGGTTGAGAAGGGAATAGATATCATGATGAATGCTTGTATGTAAAATGAAATATTCTTTGGCTTGCTCTTGAGATGGCTAGAACATGAAGTACACCGTGACTAATCCTGGCTAAATTGAGGGGTTGAGATAGTTGAGGTGAGGCTAAGAAGTGGCTGAAAAATAGGATCTTGGAGACTTGGAGCTCCTTCTCACCCTCACTTTCTTCCTCTCTCTCTCTCTCACTCTCTCTCTCTCTCTCTCTCTTGGATTCTTCCTCCTTGGAATGTGAAGAGGAGAGGGCTATTTATAGCCTTTTGTGATGGAATTGCTGTAATTGTTAGGTTTAAGAGAGGTAAAAGCTGACATGACAGCTTGAGATTGGTTGAGTAGAGAGGAATGCCACATGACGTGCTTTCATGGGCTCTTGGGCGTGGTAGGATGGTAAATAAGGTAGGCCGGAGGGGTAAATCTATAAGAAAGTTGACTTTGGGACGAGAGACAGCTGTTGCTCGGAGGACACACATGTCTCGCGTACGGAGGTAATTGGATTACCGCCAGCGGTAGTCAGACTACCGCCCGGGTCTGGTTCGGGCCGGGCCTTGACCGATGAGTTTTATCTGATGTTTTGCTTTGTCAAGTAGTCCACTTTCGGGCTTTTAAGCTCAAATGGGTGTGCTTTGGCTTTGAATGATGGCTTATGATGGCTCAGGTCAGGATTAGGGTTTTGGATCAGGGTTTGGTTCTGAGATTAGGGTTTGGGATTTGGTTTGGTTTGGATTAGACCATGGTTTTCGAATTGTTCTAGCTTTCTTAAGATACCAGCTTGGGTGGGGTGTCTACACCTACCAAAGGGGGCATTTGGCTCATGGTATCTGATAGGATTAGGTGGGATGGAATAACATTTGACACCGTGTAAATTTCATCCAATGTTTGAGGAGAATGGGAAAGGCTGGGATAGGTTAGATGGAATGCATTTAGTCACTTTTGGATTATGAGTATTGTAACACTCCTTCCCATCCCGCTATTTGAAAATTTAAGAAAAAGTTGTTGATGTTAGTAAGTTCTGTAAATCCCACCATGATGTATGGGCTATATCCACACCATCCACCTATTTTTCAAGATCATTTTAGGTCATGGGCCCAAAAATCAGGCAAATCTAAAGCTTAAGTGGACCTCACTAAAAAGGGCGAGCTCTAAGTCCTAGAAGGGGGGGGGGGGTGAATAGGAATATGCCAAATAAAAAATAAATGAGGAAAGTAAAGACAGATAACACAAATAAATAATAAGATATAACACAAGAAAATTGCAACCTCAAATGTACTAGTCTTGAGAGATTGATACAAACTTGGTTCTAAGGACAACCTAACACCAAAAATCAAGGGCTTATGACAGGACAACCTTATTAGAACGTTGGTAAGCATAAAAAACTCAAACCAATAAAGAGGCAAAGGAAATAAACTAAGTTATTACAACATTCACCACAAGTGCATAAAGTAAATTACAACATTCACCACAACACATGTACCATCATCGTCATCATCATCCAAACTCCAAGAATTATAGTGGTTCGTGTGTGTACACCAACTGTTCGTAAACAACCACACAACTACTCGACTCCCAATATCCACACCTACGGGATACTGACATTCACTATGAAATAAGGTTTTCCAAGGTTTACCTTAAAACCGTCACAATTGTGTTTTTCAAATGGACTTACACAATTACAAAAACCCCACTCTGAGATTTTCGTGGTAGATCTCAGACAAAACCAAAAGATGAGAATTTCTTGGCTAAATCTCACAAACCAAAAACACAGAAAATTGAAATAATACATATCTGAAGATTCTTCTTCAATGTAGCCTGGTAGAACCGATTCTTTGTAGATGTAGATGTTTAATGTTCAATCTCACAAGAGGAAGGGTTCTAGGTCTAGATGAATTTTAAATTAAATCAACCTAGGGCTAGCTTGAATTTGATTTTATATCTCAAAGGGTAAAACAAAATTCCCTTTTGATAGAATAGATTTGAATAAGGAGATCAATAAAATCAAATAGAAAAACTATAAAAGAATCTAAAATTACTAACCAATAGCTTCACAATTGTGGGGACTTATCTCTTAGAGTGATTGCTTGATTTGGAATGGAATGAGTTGAAATCTCTGAGAAATGTCCTTAATTTATAGGCTGCAAAACGGTTCCCTCGACTGGTCCTAGGTTCGGCTCGACTGGTCTTACCCGAACAACATTTTAAGTTTTTTGGAGCGATCGGATTAAATAGACCCTCAACTATCGAGTGGCTCGCTCGACTGGTTAAGTGGCCAGCTCGACTGGTCGAGTGAATAAAAATTGTGTTGCTGGAGTTCGAGTCAAGTCACACTCAACTGGTCGAACCAGTCTCCACGACCGGTCGAGCAGGGTACTCGACTGGTCGAGGACCTAATAGAAAATTCCAAAAATTTGAATTTAAATATGGACTGGTCAAGAAAAACCCTGGACTGGTCGAGCCAGTGCCTAGACTAGTCAAACCAAGACTAGGACTAGTCGAAGCAAAGCCTAAATTAAATACAATGACCCAAATTAAATGTGCAATGATAATGACCTAATCCTAAGGTCTTTCTAGGGTCGTATATACCTTAAATGTGATAATTGAAATTGAACCATTGGTTGCTTCGGCAGATAGGACACTTTAAAGCAATGAAGCTTGACCTTGAATTCTTGAACTTGTCTCGAACTTGTGTCTTGAGACTTGAGCAAAAGTACTTGAGCTTGAATTAGAGACTTTATCTTGAGCTTTAACTAGAGCTTGAGTACCTCAACTTGATGAACTTCAACTTGTTGTTGTAGTCGAACATGCGTACTTGTAGCACATAACGTCGATGAAGATAACACCATGCTCATCTTCGAATGAAGGTGAACTTTCCGTTTATCAAAATAAGTCAACCATTCTGAAGTGTTTTGGCACAACAAAATTTGACAACTCAGGGTGCTAGATTTACAACTTAGCACTTACAATCACCACAAAAAGCAGTGAGGATTGAACACTTACCGTTTAAAACTTCTTGGGGACTATTAAAGTTTTGGTTCAAGCTGATATTTTTGTTTTCACTTCATCCAGGGTTGTTTGACCTTATAAATAGGTTGGATGGAAAATCAACATTACAGTTGACCCTAAGAAGATTTCAACGGTGGGTGTCATTGTCCCCACTACTTTTTCTGTTGTGGTCCACGTAAGCTTTAGATCTGCCTCATTTTTGGGCCCATGCCATAAAATGAGGTTGCAAAATGGATGGACGGTATGGATATAACATATGCATGTTATTCTCAATAGTTCCGATTGAAAGTGCCCTGGTATGTCAATTAGCGTGAGTGTTGAGTCAGTTAGACTACACAGCCTGATAGGAAGATCAATTCAAGCGTTTGCCTCAACTAGATGTGTGCAAGCTCGCCACATGTAAATTTGAGCCTCACATCCCTTGTCCCAAATTACCAGGTATACTAAAACCCTTAAAAAATGTTAGAATATCATAGGGTTTTTAGGGTAAGAAAACGTTCTCAAAATAGAAAATTCTCTAAGTTTTCTTGCCCTGTCGATTTTATCGATACACATCTCGATATAATCGACCTACACTGTCGAGTCCTCGATGCTCCATCGATACCATCGAAAAGAGGACCAAATATGTCCAACAACCTTATACATATCTAGACAGAATTATTTATATATCGATACACCTATCGATATCATCGATATTCAAATTTCGAGTCTATCGGAAGTGACTCGATAGTATCGACAGACAGAATTCCGATGCCCCTGTTTTTCTTAAGGAATATCATATAAGTTTAATATATCGAAGCCACCTCGATTCCATCGAAATTCAAACCTCGATGATATCGGTAGGCCTTCGATGATATTGGTCTTTAGCGCCAAGTTCTTCAGCAAAATATTTCAAGGTGTTTTATCTATGATCGGGGGTCACTCGATAGAATCGATATTTAAATATCGATGATATCAATGTCGTATCGACTGCGTTGAACATGGATATAAACTGTCCAACAAGCTTTATGAGAAATCCTTTTGATTTATCGATGCATCGACACAGCTATCGAATTCATCGACATCCAAATTCCGATGATCTCAAAGGTCCCTCGATCACTCATGAAAACCTGAAATATTTCAAGTCAAGTCTCTCTCGTTTTTCAAGTGTCGATGGATCAAACCTCTCATCGATGGAATCGGAGTTCGAAATCCGATGACATCGACAATCGTTTCGATTCATCAACCAGCTGGCAATAGGTTTTAAAAGCGTATGACATTGAGTTTGAGTCATCGAGCGGACCATCGATGCTATCGAGAGTATACGCTCGATGATATCAAATCTGCTCGATGATATCGAACTCTGTCATAAATATGACTGTTTTATATCCGTTGAAACCTTTTGCCTATATATAGAGGATTTGTCTATTGTTGTTGTGAGAGAAAGAAGAGAGAGCTTTTGAGTTTTTAACCTTAGATCTTATACCCAAAGCCCTTTCTCTCAAGGAAGTTCATCCTCCAATCCACCCTCACCATTGATATTCAGTAGAGTGGATTGGGGAATGAACTTCCACATTCAAGGATCCTTTAGCTACTACCTTAATGAAAAATCATGAAGCTGGGATGCCTTGAATGCATAGATGATTGAAATCGCTCTATCTTCCTTATAGGAAAATCTTTTGAGAGTAGGATTTCATCATAACCTTGACCCAACCTGTCGCCATGCATTGGTACATCTTTTGAGTTGCGGATCAAGGAGACCGAAGACTCTTCATCAACAAAGGAGGAGATTTTCGTCAACGTGCTTAATGGGACTCATCCACTTATCTGTAAGTATCTAGAGTCCAGACGACACTTATGATCATTCCTCTTTAGGATTGGGTCTTAGGTGTTTCTCACCCCTTCAAGCCCTTGTAGGAGCCTCCGACAGGAGTGTACGTGGTGGGTGCGTTGTGTGGACCCTTGCTTTGTGGAGAGCATAAACATCTGGTTGAAGGTGAACCAGTCAAAACCTTAGGTTTGAGGTGAACCGTGTGAAACCTCGAGTTTGAGGTAAATCGCGTAAAACCTCCGGTAGGGTCTTATGGAAGATCATTGGCTAGTGTGCCTAAAAGTGGGTGCGTTGTGTTGACCCTTACTCGTGAGAGCATAAACAGTCAGCCTCAGTGTAGGTTGTAAAGGTTGAAGGTGAACCTGCTTTAAAACCTCAGGTTTGAGGTGAACCGCTGTGAAACCTCCTTAGTGAAATCCGGCACACTCAAGGGTTGAGTGTGTCTATCGGGAGTGGAGTAGACTGATCGTCGAACTACTATAAAAATGACTGTGTTTCAGATTGTTATTTTTCTGATTGTGTGATTTACTTTAATATTTTTATTTTTGAATATCTGAGATCACACCTCACACACATACACAGTTATATCCAACATAAACTAGTTTGCATATCATTCACTCCTTAAATAGTTTGTGATTGGATCCTCTATTGGGCTTGGAAGCCAGTAGAGTTATTTTTTAGTAATCCTAATATATGCTTGCTAATTAGGATTAGTGTGATAGGATTTTGAATAAACCATAAAACCTTTAAAAGTCCTATTCATCCCCTCTAGGACATATTGGCATATTCTTACTTCAACTAAAGCAGTCTCCACCGCTATTTCACCGATTGTTAGTTGGTATATTTATTCAATGGTCAACAAATGTACAACCAAATGACACAATGACATAAACATGGCATGGAGTTATATTTGTCCCATGGTATCTCATGGCAACAGGGGACAATTCCTCTCACATGTAATAATTATATTTTTTACTTTCATTCAAAGAGCTTTGGTGGCATTAATTAACCCAAATTCAATTAACTATTATGAAACTACCGTCCCTATGTCACTCTCTAAAAATTAGATTGGTTGAACGATCGTAACCTTTGATTTGCATGCAGTTGTTGAAACATAGCTATTTAATGATTTCTTCTTAAATTATCCAATAAGTGTCTACCAATCAAATGATCATAATAAAAAAAAGCATAACTTTTGGTTCATTATAAATTTAAACTAGGAGTTTGAATTTGGATAGTTTAGTTTGAATACTTGCCCCACATGTCATTTTTAAATTCTCTCTCTGCACACAAGGTACATGGGCCTTGTTCATGTTTGAACTCCAATGAACTGACCCACCAATATGGCTTATCCACGCGTCAATCTGACCTAATCAAAACCCAAAATAAATTAATAAACAATAGTATATGTAAGCATACACACACGATGTATGTATGTTTGTATCTAGATTGGTGTACCTTTAGATCCATATTCCATTCTTAAACTAGAGTGTAGCAGTGCAGGACAGTACAGGTTTGGTCGAGTACAAATCAATTACAATTAAATGGGTTAGTTTGGTGAGTCTTAAGTGCCATTTTATAAATTGAAAAATAAGTTTTGAAAATTTAATTTAAGAACGTTCTCTATTCAGAAAGGCACTCTGTAGTTGCTATTCGCGGGCGACCATAAGAATTTCTTTTTATTTTATCTGTATTGAAAAAATCCTTTCATACAGAAGGCAAAGATGTAACCCATTTTCAGAGGGCAAACCCCACCATTGGGTAATCGCCTGATCATCTTAACAACACAGTTCAAATGGCTGAATAGGTGACCGATATTATTCGATATCGGTCACATATGGTCGATTCCGACATATTTGCATATCTTGGCGCTTGGGGTCATAGTTGTTCAATTTGAATTAAGCCACACATTTAATTCTGGCATGCCCACATGTATCACATGATCGAAATTGAGACTGAAAAAGGGACTATATTTTTGGCACGCCTGGTGGGACCATTCTCTAGTTTACTTACCAGACATAAATATGAATGGGATGAGTAGGGGTGTACATGAGTTGAGCTTGACACAACTCGACTCGGCTCGGCCACTAGTTGACCCCGACTCGAACTCAGCTCAGTTCGGTCCTTGAGCTTGACTGGCTAGCTCAGCTCTATTCGGTCGACAGCTCGGCCCAGTTCGAGCCAAGTTTGAGCCTCTGCGGCATTTTTCTCTAACACATGGAGTGTACCTTCAATTTCTCACAAAATGTAAAGCATCAGCATTATTTTACACCTATTTCATTAAACACTCTTCAGGCAACATAAAAGTCAAGATAGGCATTTGTTTCATATCCATACCTTCCTCGCCACTATCTGACACTTAGTTGAGTCATTTCATCAAACACTTGCTGAGTAACATCAATATCAAAATAACTGAGTGACCGAACTGGTTTGATCTGAGTTCGATTTGAGTTGGGGTTCGATCTGAGTCGAGTTAAGCTCGAACTTGGCTTAAAATTTTTTTGAGCTAAAAAAATCATCTTGACTCGACTCGGCTTAAACTTAGTTTCAAACCGAGTTGAATTGAGCTTTTTTGATTCGAGTCAAGTGAGCTAACCGAGCTAATTCGGTTCGTAAACACCCCTAGGAATGAGCAATCGAATCATTAGGGTTGAAGCCTAAAAACTAGTTGCATCACCTTCGATCGAGGACCTGCCTTAAAATGACCCTTAAATTATTAAATTTAAACATTAATATGATACTCAATCCTGTTAATTAGGAAGGGGTATTGACCTCTCGGACTATTTCTCTTAAAGCGATAATGGTTGGACTTCGGGATGTGTAACTGAGTATCGAGCATGTTCAGGAATATGGGAGAGCTGAAAAGGTCGAGCTCTAAGTCCTAGAGGGGGGGGGGGGTGAATAGGAATATGCCAAATTAAAAAAGTAAATGCGGAATACAAAGATAAATAACACAAATAAAAGCAACCTCAAATGCATAAGTTTGAGAGGTTGATACAAACTGAGTTCTAAGGACAACCTTACACCAAAAACCAAGGTTTATGGTAGGACAACCTTACTAGAACGTTGGTAAGTATAAAAAACTCAAACTTAGAAAGAGGTAAAGGAAATAAACTAAGTTATTACAACATTCACCTCAAGTGCATAAAAGGAAATTACAACATTTACACACATAAACAAATACTATCATCCATCACAACTCAACGAATTATAGTGGTTCGTTTGTGTGTACACCAACTGTTAGCAAACAGCCACACAACTACTCCACTTCCAATATCCACACCCACGAGATATTAGCTTTCACTATGAAATAAGGTTTTCCAAGGTTCACCTTAAAACCCTCACAATTGTGTCTTTCAAATGGGCTTACACAATTACAAAAACCCCACAATGAGTTTTTCCTGGCTGAATCTTACAAACCACAAAAGCAGAAACTTAAAATACTTATCTGAATATTCTGATGTAGCCCGGTAGAACCAGTTCGATGTAAACGTATATATTCAATGTCCAATCTCACAAATAAAAGGGTTCTAGGTCTAAATGATTTTTAAATTAAATCAATCTGGGGCTAGCTTGATTTCATTTTGATCTCAAGAGGGTAAATCATAATTCCCCTTTTTAAATATAATAGAGTTGAATAGAGATCACAAAATCAAATACAAAATGCTATAAATAGAATCTAAAATGAATAAGTAATAGCTTCACAATTGTAGGAACTTATCTCTCAGAGTGATGACTTGATTATGCTTGGAATGAATGAAAAACTTTGAGATTCGTCTTCTATTTATAGGTAAAAATTCTGTTCCCTCGACTGGTCTAAGGGTCAGTTCGATTGGTCGAGGCACCAACCAATTTTTTAAATTTCTGGCGCGATAAGATAAACCCGTTACTCGACTGGTCGAGTGGCTTGCTCGACTGGTCGAGTGGGACCAGAAAAGCTTACTGGACTTTGAGTCAAGCACTGCACGACTGGTTGAGACTGTTCACTCGATTGGTCGAGCAATGTCCACGACTGGTCGAGTCATAACAAAAAAATTCTGAAAATTCTCAACAAATCTAGGACTGGTCGAGAAACACTTTGAGCTGGTCAAGCCAGTGCTTGGAGTAGTCGAACAAAGGCTAGGACTAGTCGAAGAAAGGCCTATAAACTTATACATTGACCCAAATTGAGTATGCAATCAATATGACCTAATCTATGGTCAATCTAGGGTCATTCATACCTTGATTGTGAGTTTGAAACAACGAAACATCGATCGCTTTCGATTTCTTGAAGTACATGAAGCTTGTCCTTGAAGTCTTAAACTTGAGCTAGACTTAAGGTAGTGATCTTGAACTTTAGCTTGAGGTTCGAACTTCTGTTCTTCTACTTGAGATTCTTATACTTAAGCTTGTTTTAATGCCCCAAACTCGGAAACTGGGCTTAGAAAATTTCTGATCGGCGAATTCGGTGCCGATAGCCTCCGTAGTATCCCATTCTCGGCTCCCAGCACTTATGAAATGGCCTAGCTATATGTACCAGAGGGGGGGGGGGGTGAATAGGACTATGCCAAATTAAAACTTTAACAGTGGAATTTAAATGAAATAAGATAGCCTTATAAACAATTGAATAAAATAAATCACAATACTGAAATGTAAAGCAACATCAAATATATGAGTATTGAGAGATTGATACAAATGTTGTTCTAAGGACAACCTTACACCAAAAACCAAGGTTTATGGTAGGACAACCTAATTCCTAGAAAGGTCTTTGTATCAAAAACTCAAACTTGATATAGTGGAATAAATAAACAAATAAATAAATAACAAAGAAATTAAATCTAAGTTATTACAACATTCCCCAACATGCTTGAAATGTAAATATTACAACATTCACATCCACAACTTTGAATGATAAAAGATACAAAAATTAAATCACCATTCAAACCACAAAACACCAAGAATTATAGTGGTTTGCCTGTGTGTACACCAACTGTTAAACAACAGCCACACAAATTGCTACTCCACTCCTAATATCCTCACACAGGGGATATCAGCGTTCACTTATCAAAATAGGTTTCACAGGTTCACCTAAAACCTTCATAATTGTGTCTTTCAAATGGGTTTACACAATTCAAAAACCCACTTTTTGAGTTTTACTAGCTCTCCTCAGATAACCAACACGATGAGATTTTTCTGTCTCAATCTCACAAGAAACAAAAAATAATGAAAATTATAATAATGTAAAATACCTGTATTTCTCCTTTTTGAAGCAGCCCAGAAGAACCAATCGGAGTAGAAGTTCGAATATAGAAGTTCAATATCCAATTCTCACTTTAAAATGGTTCTAGGTTCTAACTGATTTTAAATTAAACCAGTTGGGCTAGCTATATTTGATTTTGATTCCAAGAAGACAGAATATAGAAATTCCTCTTTCAAATCAGATTGGAATGTAGAAACAAAATCAAATGCATAAGCTAACAAAAAGAGAATATTAAATAAGCACAGCGTAGCTTAAAAATAACACAAACTTATCTCAGAGTGATGCCT
The DNA here is from genome assembly GCA_021015155.1 of Magnolia officinalis. Lineage (NCBI taxonomy): Eukaryota > Viridiplantae > Streptophyta > Magnoliopsida > Magnoliales > Magnoliaceae > Magnolia > Magnolia officinalis. Next base: position 51,259,524 of record JAJHSJ010000012.1, read on the forward strand.
TGAATTTACTTGGATTGAATTAATAAACTCTGAAATTCGTGTTCTATTTATAGATGCAGAAATCGCTATGACTGGTCGTGTGACCATCACGACTGGTCCTAGGTCAAATTGCATTTTGAAATTTTAAGCACGATCGGATAAAACCGTTCCATGACTGGTCTTAGGGTGTCTACGACTGGTCGTAAGTCCTCCACGACTGGTCGAGACACACCCATGACTGGTCATGAGAAACCAGAAATGGTTGCTGGAGTTTGAATCGTAGCTATAGGACTTGTCGTGAATGAGTCGGCATTGTTCCTACGACCGGTCGAGTAGACTCCAACTGGTCGAAGCTCAACCAAAAATTTTTGAAAATTTACAACAACTTAGGATTGGTCTTGGAATTTCTTGGACTGGTCGAGCCAGTTCTAGGACTAGTCGAACAGAGTCCAGGACTAGTCTTAGAATAGACCAAACACTTATAAAATAATTTAGTTCGAATTATGTATTTAAAATGACCTACCCTAAGGTCAAACTAAGGTCATACAAACCTTAAGTGTGAAGTATGGACATCAAGACTTCATTTCTTTAGATGATGGTTGACCTTTGAAGATTATGAAGCTTGAGATCTCTAATGTAGCTTGAACTCGAGATCTTCTTAAGCTTGGACTTCATCTTGTTCTATAGTCTTGAGTTGTACTTGATACTTGAACAAGAACATTTGATGTAGCCTTTGTGAAACTTGCAAAAGTAGACAAAGAATCTTGAACTTGAACTTCTTGAAGTAGATCACCGTTCTTAGCTTGTAGCATTGATGTAGTGACTTGAAAATAAAAATCAACATGCTACACAAGACATAGATTGTATTTTTGGCACCACAAAATTTGACAACCAAAGAGGCAAATAACTATTGCACTTACAATCTCCCCCTTTGTCAAATTTGTGACAAAACACACTTAACCAGAATATGATCATTATGAACACAAAGAATATGCACCAGTTATAAAAGTAGACCAGTTAGAGCATGATTATGATAAAGAATCATGCACTAGTTGTTATTAACGGGCACAAATCACCTACTCCCCCTGAGTAGCTGTAACACCCCAGATTTTTGCCAACTTGGAATTAGATATCCTTAGGCAATGGATCGATCATAACACCTTATTAACTTTCCAGAACTCAATCCCAAAACGTAAAGTCCCTTTTTAACCCTTTTCCTTCGAAATCTCACCTCTCACCATCCTATCCTTTAATTTTTTCTAAGAACATTCATAATACACACCAATCCTAGGGTATAAATGATGAAGAACAATACCAAAAACTAAAACTTACCATAAATAGTAAATAAACGGATAAAATGGGTTTTAACCCTTAACCTTGGGAATATAACAAAATAAATAGGCTAGTTGGATAGATTAGTGTTTCCTACCTCAAAATTATATATTGCATGTCAAATAAACTCATTCTGGTTTGCAAATTGGACCTGAAAATGCTTCACACGGACACGGGGGCGAAACGACACAATTCGGGGGGACCCGAGGTGGGCCCCGCATGTTTCCGGCACCCCCGGGGGAGGAGGACCTCACCCAAAGGGCGAGCCCTCGTCAGAACCTCTAGAGGTTGGCGAGGACCTCGTCGGTTTGGCGAGGCCTCGTTCGTACAGCGGGCCAGGGCGGGCCGCAGCAGGCCGGGCGACCCGTTTTCTGTAATTTGTTTGCACTATTTGTCCTACTTAAAAAAAATCATATCTCCCTCGTTATAACTCTAATTTAAGTGATTCAAAAATCAGATTGAATATTAATAAGTCTAGTTTCATATAAAAATAAGTGAAAAATATAGTAAAATATTTAATATAGTTAAATATAGGTTGTTGTGTCAACTATCCGAAAATCATTAGTTTGGACGACCGCTGCTTCTAGAATTTTTAGAATTTTTCTACAACACAAAATCTAATGAAATTTGGTAGAGATAAAGTAGAATTGATGAAAAACTACTAAAAAAATAATTAAATAATATACTTCCTAAAAGTGCTAGAAAGGGGCGTAGAACTGCCCTAAGAGCTTATTCTGTCGTAAATAGGGCATAATTGAGTTAAGTACTAAACTGAATACTCAGTAGAATTAGCTTGAGCTACTTTAAATATGAACTGTAAGATCCAAAACTTATAGAATCATTGACGCTATGTTACCCTAAAATCTAGGATCAATCTCATTACCCAGTTGCTCTCGGGAGCATATTGAAACTCCGTATCGGATCTGGACTGCACATCGAAAGTCTGAATACTACAAAATTATATAATTAAGACCGCCTTGCTGGACTTGACCACCACCTCAGAAATCAAGTCTAGATAGTGTCCCAAAGCTATTCGCTTGAGCCCAGAGAAAGTGTGTGAGAAACATGGATATTTTAGAAATAAATATCTAAATTTAAGTAATCTGAGACTTGTCGCTTGCGGGCCGAATATAAGGATTCAGACCATCTGAATCTGACCCAAATACACCCTCGGATATGGGGAAATTTCATACACAGGTCAGTGTACTTGTGGCCCTGATCGGTGATCGTGGACCGTTGAACTGAAATTGGTCTGCCGCGGTCGATTTATAAATCCGATCGGACTGAAAACTTAACTCGACCTAGATCCAAGGTCAGGGAGCTTAAGTCCGACCGCACTCAGAAGGGAGGGCTCCGAAAATGCTCCGTTGAGTCGAAACAGGCTGGTTTTGGTTATAACCTAAGTATACCTTGGCCTTGGGCCTATTTCCGGCAATTCTGGGCCTATATAAGAGGCTTAAACCTGAAAAGGCCAAGCTATATGTCCTAGAGGGGAGGGGGGGGGGTGAATAGAACTATGCTAAATTTAAAATAATTACAGCAGAATCTAAATAAAGAAATACCCAAATAAAGTAAATCAATCCACAATGCTGAAATTAAATAGCAACCTCAATAAACAAGTATTGAGAGATTGATACAAAAGTTGTTTTAAGGACAACCTCATACCAAAAACTAAAGTTTATGGTAGGACAACCTGATTTCTAGAAAGGTCTTTTTATCAAGAACTCAAACTTTTTAGGAATAAACAAATTGAAGCTGAATAGAGGAATAGAATGCAATCACAAATATTGATTGTTCTAAGGACAACCATGCACTATAGAAATGGTAGGGCAACCTTACTAAAACAATTTAGAGAATCTAAAGCTCAAACAAATAAAGGAATAACTTGAAATAAATTGCAGAAATTTAAATCTAAACTATTACAACATTCCCCACTGAGCTTGAAATTAAAATGATTACAACATTCACATCCACATACATTCCATAAAAGAATAATCAAAGATAGGAAAATAAAGCACAGTTCCACACAACACAAGGAGTTATAGTGGTTCACCTGTGTGTACACCAACTATTCAACAACAGCCACACAGAATGCTACTCCACTCCTAATATCCTCACACAGGGGATATTAGCGTTCACTATCAAGTAGGTTCACAAAAAACCTTTACAATTGTGTCTTTTTCAAAGGGCTTACACAATTCAAAAACCCTCACTTATGAGTTTTCTGGCTCTCCTCAGATAACCAACAGCTTTGAGATTTTTCTGGCTTAATCTCAAATAAAACCAAAATAAATGAATTTACAATAAATGTAGTAAAATAACTGAATTTCTTCTTTGTTGTAGCAGCCCAGAAGAACCAAATCGGAGTAGAGATTTGAATGTCAAAGTTCAATGTTCAATACTCACTTTATAATGGTTCTAATTTCTAATAGATTTTAAATTAAAATAAATGGCTAGCTTGAATTGATTTTGATTCCAGTAAAAGGAAAATAAAAACTTCCTCTTTACAGATTAGATTGGAATGAAAGAAACAAAATCAATTAACAAAGCTAAATAAATAGAATATTAAATAAGAACACTTAGCTTAAACGGAGCACAGATTTATCTTTCAGAAGGCTGAATTAAATTAGCTTCAATGATCTATTTTATTCTGAGATTTGTGCTCTATTTATAGTGTGAATAAATCACGTCTTTGACTGGTCTTAAGTCGCTACGACTGGTTGAAGATCCGACAGATATTTAAAAATTCAGGCGCGATAAGATAAGACGGTTTTACGACTGGTCGTAAGGCACCTTCGACTGGTCGAAGGTCACACATGACTGGTCGAAGTTAAGTGCAAATCATCGCTGTAGTTTGAGTCGAAGGTCTACGACTGATTGAAGAACCTGTCGACATTGTTCATACGACTGGTCGAACAGTCCCTAGGACTAGTCGAAACCTAACAGAAAATTTCTGAATTTTACAACAAACTTACAACTGATCCAGGAAATCCTTAGACAGGTCGAAGCAGTGCTAAGACTAGTCGAACAAAGTCCAGGACTAGTCTTAGAACAGGCCAATCATACTTATATAAAATATATGAATTATGTATCCAAAGTGGCCTACTTTAAAGGTCAACCTAAGGTCAGTCATACCTCAATAGTGAAGTAAGGACATTGAAACTTAAGGACAAGTGACCTTGAAAGTAGTGAAACTTGAAGTCTTGAAGTAGTTCAGAAAGCTTCTAGAGATCTTGAGATTGAACTTGAACACTTCTTGAGATCTTGAGATGGAACTTGAACACTTCTTGAGATCTTGAGATTGTGAGCAGAGCTTGTCCAACAAAGTTGATCTTGAGTACCGCTTTGATCTTCACATATGCAAGCTTCATAATAGTGTCTTTGGCACCATAAATTTGACAATAAATGGGGCTATCAACAATAACACTTACAATCTCCCCCTTTATCAAATTAGTGACAAAACACACTTCCAAGATATGTTTACAGAACACAGAATATCTGATTAACGAATCATGCACCAGTTGTTATCAACTGGCACAGTAACATGAACCTGCAAATCAGTATTCAACATATCCATTTTCCATACATATAAGACATACAAAACTCCCCCTGAGTAAAACATACGAGTGAACATATCCATTCTCCCCCTTTTCGTCATAAGAGGACAAAGGAAATAGATAGACTAAGGAGAATAAATCAGAGAGAAAGATGACAGATAGACAAGATATGAGATAAAAGCTTAATGAACACACATAATTCATAAACTGAGTTTAAGCAGAACTAGCACTATAGTAGTAAAGTTATTACAACTTAGATAATGAAAAAAAAACTAATCAGAACCAGATGATGGAGCAGGGATAGATGGATCAATTTTATGCATCCCCTTATTCAAGCGCTTAAGATATTTGCGCATATACTTGAAATGTAAATCATTAGCAACAGACATGTTTTCCACCTTAACATTTATATTCTCAATCTTATCCTCTAATGCATGCAGACGTGCATCAAAGTCAGAAAGCTCATAATCTGGATCATTCACAGAATCAGAATCAAGTTTTTCAAAGATATCATCCATATTAATATCATCAGGAGGAAGATCACCAACTTCTTCCTCATGTGCTGCTTCAGCATTGCCAACATCATCTCCTTGTCCAGGGAGTAAATCCAACTTCATCTTATTTAGATTATAGTTATTGAATATCAGATGACGAATAGGGGCCTCACCAACCGGCAGATCAACTAACATATAAGTTGCCAACACAGTCATCAAATAAGTAAAAGGAATGTCACTGTGATCAGGATGGAGACGAAAATTAATAATGAAGTGACAAATCAAGGATGATAAACAGATAGACGTACCACTGGCAACAACATGAAGAATACGAACCATGTATGAAGTCAATTCAGATTTATTACCCGATCGTGGATATAAGTTAGACACAAAGATTTTGTGAACAACTCTGTATTTGGGTAACAAATACTTTGAGGGAAGCGCATTCCCTTTATGAGTCCATTGAGCATTCAGATTGCATAAATCTCTAGTGAGGAGACGTTTTTCAGATTCTGAGGGTTTGTCAGATAAATTATAGATAGAAATCCCCTCATCATTTACAGGAATATCCATAAGAGCTGAAATCAAATGACGATCAATGTCAAATGGTCCTTCTCTTGTGGCTATTCTAAAAGTTAAATTCTCTAATGAAAAATCACATATACATGCAAACATGGACTGTGCAATGGACCGGTATGCCGGCCCACCCCAATGTAATAAGTTATCCCAACCTACAGCTTGAAGCATAGGAAGGATATCAAGAGGAGCAATATGATTAACAGAAACAGGATGTTCAACTATAACATTACGTAATTTGATGTCCTGAACATAAGAAGGATCATTATCGGGAGTCCGAAGATGATACTTAGTAATCGGGGCTGATCTGGAAGAAGACGGACCATGGGATGTTGTTTTCTTTCCTCTAGAAGCCATTTGTAACAAAGATTTCAAGAAAAGAAAAAGTTGCAAAGGTTTGAGAAGAGGGTTTGCTCAAAACAAATTTTGCAAAAGGAAAACCCCAAATCTCAACAAAACTTGAAATAGACAACTTCAAGAGTAAAATGGAAGTGGTCTAGACACAAATCCACAGAAAATAAGCAAATGAAGCACTAACCTTGAAGGATTTGGAAGGTGGGTTCAACTGGTTGAGCGTCAGCTAGTCAGAGAGGAAAGAAGAAATAAGGAAGAAAGAGATTTTCTCCAAATTTAAGTGATTCACGCGATTCACGACTGGTCGTGGGTATTCTTTGACCGGTCGTGCCACGACAGGTCGAGGAAATCCTCGATTGGTCGAGTACCACCAAAAAATCAGATTTTCATGCATATTTCAAAAATTGAAAATTTAATTTAGCAAATATATACAATATGATACAAATAGGCATAAATAATCATTTTAAAATGCACGTGCCAAGATTAAATATCATTTTGTTAAACCTGCTTTTGTCGAGCGGTTTAGTAAAAATATCAGCACGTTGATTCTCGGTAGGAATATATTCCACTGATATTACCTTTTCTTCAACTAAATCTCGAATATAATGAAATCTAATATCAATATGCTTAGTACGAGAATGCTGAATTGGTTTTTCTGAAATATTTATGGCACTGGTATTATCACAATATAATAACATAGAATCCTGTTTAATTCCATAATCACTTAGCATACGCTTCGTCCAAAGAAGCTGTGTACAAGCATTACCAGCTGCGATATATTCAGCTTTAGCTGTTGAAAGTGATATAGAACTTTGTTTCTTGCTAAGCCAAGAAACTAAACAGTTTTCAATATAAAAGCAACCACCACTAGTTGACTTTCTATCATCAAGATTACCAGCCCAGTCAGCATCCGAGTACCCAGCTAATTGAATACTAGTCTCATGAGGATACCAGAGACCGAGATTAACAGTACTAGCAATATAGCGGATAATCCATTTGACCGCAATCAAATGCGATTCTTTAGGTTCAGACTGATATCTAGCGCAAATACCAACACTTAGAGCAATATCAGGTCTACTAGCAGTTAAATACAATAAATTACCAATCATACTCCGATATAGTTTCTGATATACATTTTTACCTACAGAATCTTTTGAGAGTTTCAAAGTTGTGCTCATAAGAGTATCAAATTTCTTACCATTCTCAAATCCAAATCTCTTAATTAAATTGATAGCATATTTAGATTGAGAGATGAACATTCCATTAGGTAGTTGTTTTACTTGCAACCCAAGGAAGTAATTCAATTCCCCAACCATGCTCATTTCAAATTGAGATTTCATCAATTCTGCAAATTCAATAGTCATGTCAGTACAAGTAGATCCATAAATGATATCATCAACGTAGATTTGAACCATTAAAATATCTTCGTTATGTTTCTTAACAAACAGTGTTTTATCAACACTTCTCATTTGAAAGTTATGACTGAGTAAAAACTTAGTCAATTTCTCATACCATGCTCTGGGAGCTTATTTAAGACCGTACAAAGCTTTTTTAAGACGGTATACATGATCAGTAAACTTAGGATCTTCAAATCCTGTAGGTTGTTCAACATAAAGTTCTTCATGTAAATCGCCATTTAAAAAGGCACTCTTAACATCCATTTGAAAAATTTTCATCTTTCTAAAGCAAGCAATGGTCATAAAAAGTCTGATTGATTCAAGACGAGCAACTGGGGCAAAGGTTTCATCGTAATTGATACCTTCAATTTGAGTGTACCCTTGTACAACCAGTCTTTCCTTGTTTCGAATTATATTACCATCTTCATCAGACTTGTTTTTAAAAATCCACTTAGTTCCTATAATGTGTTTTTCTTTAGGTCTAGGAACAAGATCTCAAACATCATTTCTCACAAATTGGTTGAGTTCTTCTTGCATCGTAACAGTCCAGTTTTCATCAGCAAGAGCTTCTTTTACATTAGATGGTTCTATCTGGGATGTAAAACATACGTAATTACATATATCCTCAAGTTATTTACGTGTACGAACACCAGTGAGAGGGTTTCCAAGAATTTATGTGGTTGGATGATCTTTAACAGTCCTCAATTTAGAATCAGTTTGATTAGATGAAGTATCAGATTTATCAATTACTAGAACTTCATCATTATTTAAACTTAAGACTGAAGTGTTCAAGTGATCATCAATGACCACATTGATGGACTCTTGAATCGCACCGGTCCTTTTGTTCAGAACCCTATAAGCTCGACTGTTTAAAGAGTATCCTAAAAAGATCCCTTCATCACTCTTCGTATCGAACTTTCCCAGATTTTCACGATCTCGTAAAATATAGCAATTGCTGCCAAAAACTCGAAAGTATTTGACAGTAGGTTTTTTATCAAACCACATTTCATAAGTCGTTTTATTATTACCTTTACTAGTGTAAACCCGGTTAATTATGTAGCAAGCTGTATTGACTGCTTCAGCCCAAAGATTCTTAGAGAGCTTCATACTATTCAAAATGACATTAGCCATTTCTTGAAGCACTCTATTTTTTCTTTCTACAATACCATTTTGTTGAGGAGTTTTGGGCGTTGAGAACTCATGTAATATTCCCTAGTCGCTATAGAACTTCTCAAAACCGCTATTCTCAAATTCGAATCCATTATCACTACGAATCTTACTGACTTGAGAACTCTTTTCAGTTTGAATCCTTTTAAGAACCTTTTTCACTTCTTCAAGGGTTTCTGTTTTGTCCCTTAAGAAGACAACCCATGTATATCTGGTAAAGTCATCCACTATTACCAAGATATATCTTTTACCACATCGACTTTCTGTCCTTGTAGGTCCTACAAGATCCATATGGAGAAGCTCGAGTGGTCTTGATGTGGTATTGGAATTCACCTTTTTGTGTGAGTTCCTTGTTTGTTTGCCAATCTGACATTCACCACATATTTTATCCAATTTTTGTAGTTTGGGTAAACCTCTTATAAGTTCTTGTTTGGTCAATCTATATAAATTTCGGTAGTGTACATGTCCAAGACGTTTATGCCACAAATTAGTCTCGTCTGTATGGACCATGTAACACAATTGATTAGATGAGCTGGATTCGCTTACAATATAGCAGTTTTCAGATGTTCTTTGTCCGGTTAATATTACTGAGCCTTTATTATTTAGAATCTCACAGCTTTGATTAGAAAACCGTACACTATGGTTATTATCGCATATTTGAGATATGCTAAGCAAGTTATGTTTAAGACCTTAAACATATAAAACATTCTTGAATAAAGGAAGATTATAAAGTTGAACCGTACCTTGGCCCATAATCTTGCAGTTGCTGCCATCACCAAATGTAACTGATCCATCAGTCATGTCTTTGAGATCGATGAATAGACCTTTATCACCAGTCATATGCCTCGAACATCCACTGTTTAGGTACCATTTAGAATGGCTTGTAGCTTTGAAAGCAGTGTGAGCAACCAAATAAGTGACCTTAGGAACCCATTTTAGAACTATTTTGGGTTTAGGAGCATAGTTGGTCTTCTTCTGTTTATAGTTGTGAGAATGACTTACTGAGTTAGATTTTAAGAGCTCCTTGAGTAAATCAATTATTTTTTCAGCCAATGAATTTCTGTTCTGATTTTTGAAATTGATAAAGCTACGTTTAGGTTTTTGAAAAGATTTTGTATTTTTAGAAAAATCTTGACAAGTACCTTTTTCTTTTGAGTTTGAGGCTACTCCTTTCACAAAGTTGGGAGGAGTAGTCGTCTGTTTATGAGGTATGTTTTTATCATAACCCAACCCGGATCGATCGCCACATTTTCTAGATCCGGATAAAAGTTTTTCTAACTTTGGATCTCCTTGGGCATACCTCTATGTATCCTTCAAACTCAGAAGAGAAGATACTTCATTCTTGAGTTTCTCAATTTCAGATTTTAAATCTTCAATAAGGGAGGTTTTGAACTCCAAATCACATTTTGATTTTTCAAAACTATCTGAAATTTGGGATTTTTCTAAAACAAGTAAGTCGAAGCATTCTTTGAGTTAATTTTTTTTTTCTTTTTGAAGTTTAAGCTTCACAACAATTTTACAACTCTCCTCGTATAGGGCATTGTAAGCATCTTGAAGATCTTCTTCATTTTCATAATCACTATTCAGATTTTCTTCACTTGTTGAATCATCATGATCTGAAAAAGTGAACTTGGCTAGAGTCATAAGAGCCTTAACTTCATTGCCTGACTCGGTTTCAGAATCTTCTGAATTAGAATTAGTTTCAGACTCAGATGATTCCTCCCAAGTAGCCAACATACCCTTCCTCTTGGGTTTGTCCTTTTTAGGACATTTGTTTGCTAGATGCCCATATTCATGGCAGTTGTAACACTGATTGTCTTTCAAAGATTTTCGAATTTTGGGTCTAAATTTCTTTTTAACCCTTTTCTTACTTTTGAAAATCTTATAAAACTTATTTGCTAAAAGAACCATATCATCTTCAAAATCAGAGTTTTCTTTAGAAATAATTTTAGAAGATTTAAGTGCTATAGATTTACCTTTAGGAGCTTTAAAGTTTAACTCATAGGTTTGTAAAGAACCAACTAGTTCTTCTACCCTCATATTGTCCGTATCACAAAGTTCCTGGATTGTGGTTACTTTGGAATTGAACCGTTCAGGAAGTGAGCGTAGTATTTTAGCACATACTTTACTTTCAGGGATTTTATCGCCAAGACCCCACATAGAGTTTACAATGTCATTTAATCTAGTATAAAAGTCCATAAACATTTCATTTTCCTCCATATGAATTTCTTCAAATTTGGTTGTGAGGATTTGGACTTTAAATTTTTTGACAATTGATGTACCCTCGTGTGTCATTTCTAATATATTCGAAGCTTGTTTTGCAGAATCACAAGATATAATTCTTTTGAATTCATCTGGTGATAGTGCACATGTAATTGCATTTAAAACTTTAGCATTTGCACTACTCTCACTTTTCTAAAGTGTGGTCCAAGAAAAATAAGCCATTATTTTTGTGGTTTTTGAACCATCAACACCAGTCACTTCAGTGGTAGGAGGGGTCCAACCATTCACTGTGGCTAGCCACATGCTTTCATCCATGGATTTGAGGAAGATCCTCATCCTGGCTTTCCAATAGGCATAATTGGTGCCATCGAAAGGTGGAGGCCTAGTGACTGAAAGACTATCAAAATTTGACATCTTATATAAAGCTTAGATCGTTAGCTCAGGAAATAAATCTAAATAGAAAGCAATTAAAATGAGCTATTAGGCTCTGATACCACTTGAAAAGGCCAAGCTATATGTCCTAGAGGGGGAGGGGGGGGGGGGTGAATAGGATTATGCCAAATTTAAAATAATTACAGCAGAATCTAAATAAAGAAATACCTAAATAAAGTAAATCAATCCACAATGCTGAAATTAAATAGCAACCTCAATAAACAAGTATTGAGAGATTGATACAAAAGTTGTTCTAAGGACAACCTTACACCAAAAACCAAAGTTTATGGTAGGACAACCTGATTTCTAGAAAGGTCTTTGTATCAAGAACTCAAACTTTCTAGGAATAAACAAATTGAAGCTGAACAGAGGAATAGAATGCAATCACAAATATTGATTATTCTAAGGACAACCATGCACCATAGAAATGGTAGGGCAACCTTATTAGAACAATTTAGAGAATCTAAAGCTCAATCAAATAATTGAATACCTTGAAATAAATTGTAAAAATTTAAATCTAAACTATTACAACATTCCCTACTGAGCTTGAAATTAAAATGATTACAACATTCACATCCACATACATTCCATAAAAGAATAATAAAAGATAGGAAAATAAAGCATACTTCCACACAACACAAGGAGTTATAGTGGTTCACCTGTGTGTACACCAACTGTTCAACAACAGCCACACAGAATGCTACTCTACTCCTAATATCCTCACACAGGGGATATTAGCGTTCACTATCAAGTAGGTTCACAAAAAACCTTTACAATTGTGTCTTTTTCAAAGGGCTTACACAATTCAAAAACCCTCACTTATGAGTTTTTTGGCTCTCCTCAGATAATCAACAACTTTGAGATTTTTCTGGCTTAACCTCAAATAAAGCTAAAATAAATGAATTTACAATAAATGTAAAATACTTGAATTTCTTCTTTGTTGTAAGAGCCCAAAAAAACCAAATCGGAGTAGAGATTTGAATGTCAAAGTTCAATGTCCAATACTCACTTTATAATGGTTCTAATTTCTAATAGATTTTAAATTAAAACAAATGGGCTAGCTTGAATTGATTTTGATTCCAGTAAATGGAAAATAAAAACTTCCTCTTTATAGATTAGATTGGAATGCAAGAAACAAAATCAGTTAACAAAGCTAAATAAATAGAATATTAAATAAGAACACTTAGCTTAAACGGAACACAGATTTATCTCTCAGAAGGCCGAATTAAATTAGCTTCAATGATCTATTTTATTCTGAGATTCGTGCTCTATTTATAGTGTGAATAAATCACGTCTTCGACTGGTCTTAAGTCGCTACAACTCGTCGAAGATCCAACAGATATTTGAAAATTTAGGCGCGATAAGATAAGACGGTTTTACGACTGGTTGTAAGGCACCTTCGACTGGTCGTAGGTCTCCTTCGACTGGTCGAAGGTCACACACGACTGGTCGAAGCTAAGTGCAAATCATCCCTGTCGTTTGAGTTGAAGGTCTACGACTGATTGAAGAACCCGTCGACACTGTTCCTACGACTGGTCGAACAGTCCCTAGGACTAGTCGAAGCCTAACAGAAAATTTCTGAATTTTACAACAAACTTACGACTGATCTAGGAAATCCTTAGACAGGTCGAAGCAGTGCTAGGACTAGTCGAACAAAGTCCAGGACTAGTCTTAGAATAGGCCAATCATACTTATATAAAATATATGAATTATGTATCCAAAGTGGCCTACTCTAAAGGTCAACCTAAGGTCAATCATACCTCAATAGTGAAGTAAGGACATTGAAACTTAAGGACAAGTGACCTTGAAAGTAGTGAAACTTGAAGTCTTGAAGTAGTTCAAACTTGAAAGCTTCTAGAGATCTTGAGATTAAACTTGAACAATTCTTGAGGTCAAACTTGAACAATTCTTGAGATCTTGAGATGAAACTTGAACACTTCTTGAGATCTTGAGATTGTGAGCAGAGCTTGTCCAACAAAGTTGATTTTGAGTACCGCTTTGATCTTCACATATGCAAGCTTCATAACAGTGTCTTTGACACCATAAATTTGACAACAAAAGGGGCTATCAACAATAGCACTTACAAAACCCCGTCTCTCATATTCCATACAAATTTCCTAAACCTAAGGGAGAGAGAAGAAAGAAAGAGAAGGAAAGAGAGAGAGAGAAAGTGAGTGAATGAGTGGGAGTTATTCTTGAGAATCGCTTATGCTATTCTACGTGCTTATTTATCACGTCCGTGTCGCTACTAGGGCGATTCTGACTTCGTTCTTAGGTAAGAAAACCTAACCCTAACCTATTCTAGGGTTTCAGTTGTTGCAGGTAGCGAAATAGCTAACTTAACTCGTGATATTGGTTGCCATTTCATCGTTGACAAAGTCCTAGAGTCTCTGTGGAGTTCGTTACGGTTCTACGGCGTAAGGTGTGGAATTTAAATGTATAGGTTATGGTTTTCAAGGCTTTTAGTGTCAGTTAATGATATATTACTAACGTGGATGCTATTGTACATGTACAAAGTGCTGTCCGTTTCGTTTTTCAGATATACGTTAACTATGTTGAATATACTGTATTCCTCGTATTTGTAGAAACTAGCGTATACGTATGAAATACGAATTTGTGGTTGCCATGATTAATTGCTGTCTATGGATGCTAGATGCAGGTGTATCAACTTCTGGTTGAACGGATTAGCCTAATACCTGTTATATTAACATACGTCGTGTATGTACAAGTTGTAGCCTAAGTGTTTGTGAAAATGTCTAAGTGGGTATAAACTATGCATTAGTGTACACCATGACTAACCATCGTGGATATGTGATTGTTGTATAGGCAACAATCCTTTGACGAAAGGACTTACCCTAATACGTATTCTAACTACTACATACCATGTATGATGTTATGTGCAGACTAAGTGTATGTAAAAATGTCTATATGAGTAAGTGCTTATAAATCTCTCTAATTGGGCGTTGAGATAGGATTCTCAACTACCCTAATGATGTGTATGATTTCCTCCATGTATGCCATGTTTAGATATCTGTGTGATTATGAATTGAAATGTACAAACTCATGCTTATGTTGTACTTCATAACATGCTCAACTGATTGTATGATTTGAAATATGTATTCATTACTGCTCGATTATCTCATATGCTAGTTTGTTGAGGTTGATTGTGTTTGGGGCTATTATATAGTCCAGGCAATCGGTAATAGGCCTCGTATTAGTGGCTGACGTTGTTTCGCCACATGAGATGCGCCTGACGAATCCGAGTAGTATATCGGTTGACGACAGTGGTTAGGCCACACGGAGTGCTTATGCACTTCATATCGATCAATTCGATGTACGCTTGTGCTAGTCGAGCTCGTCAAGTAACCCGATTGACCCGATGTATGTTCACCATGTTTGGACGCTATTGCTTGAATGTAGGGTACTAAACTCACCAGTGAAATCTTGGTTAACCTTGGTACCTCGATCCGCTAAGACTCATGAGCCGGACATGGTGGTGTGGGACACCGTGGTCGAGCTGTCGGCTTACGCTGGGGCGATGAGCCTCCCCGTAGTGACCAGTGAGCAACCCAGACTCGTGAGTCGAATACGGTGGTATGGGACACTGTATTCGAGCTGTCGGCCTACGCTGATTTGGTGATGAGCCCTTTGTAGTGACCTCAAGCATACTCTGAACCTGCGTAGAGACGACGAGCATTTCGTAGTAATCAGAGTATACACTAGGCCTGTACTGATTTGGTGATAAGCCCATTGCAGCGACTTAAAACCGCAACATTGTATGAGATTTACTAGGACTGACGACCTTAGAATGGATCCTTGTTTGGGAATGATATAAGGGAGGTACCTTAGTTTCCCAATACTGCTGTATGAAAAGGACTAATAAGAACTTGGTAATCATATGCATGCACCGTATTACGCGTGCGTTCGGGTGTAGTAGGTCAAGCACTGAGGCAGTGTTGTTCATGTGCGAACGTGAGATGAAGTCGCTGAGGGAGCGTAGGTGAGGGCATGCATCATACATTCATACCATTCTTGCATTAACAAGAGTACTTAGGGATGTGTGATTTACTGCTTTATCATTACTGCTTGATTGAATTGATAACATGCTAACCTTTGCTTTATTGTTCCACTGAGTTGATCACTCACTCCCATGTTACGGGACGGTGTTGTACACACCAACCAGGCCCTATCTTAGTTGCAGGTGGTGGCGATGCCTATGAGGCAGAGCCAGACTTGAGGATGACGAGGAGGCCTTCTCCTACATGCAGTTTTCAGGCGGGTTCATGTGAGCCGTGTCCTGATCGACGGAGATTTCTGGGATGTTGACTAGATGACATTAGACCTTTTGTATATATTTGGAATGGTACATGTAATTATTTTGCCTGGTAACATTAGCACACTCTGGAGACTTACCACAGCTTATATATTTTTCATATCTATCACAGTCTTCCGCTTGCAATCTCACTTGTCTCTGGAGTATGATATGATGTTTTGGTATAATCTCATTCATGTTTCAATGCACTCATCATAATCTTCATTATCTATGTTGCATAAGTGATGCGTTGAAACTCGGGAGCTGAGTTTTTCTCGACCCCCGATTTTCAGGGCGTTATAGTAGCACACTAAGAATCAAATAAATTATATGCAATCAAATTATATGCTACTCACATATGCATCACATATGCAATACCAAAACATATTCTCCCCCTTTTTGTCACAATATGACAAAGGAAGAAATGAATAAATGGAAGTGGAAGTCCAATAAGAGAGTAATAAAGGAGTTAACTATGTAAGATATGAGAATAAAATAAGCATGTTCAAAAAGCATATAACATAATCCAGTATAAGCAAAAGTTAATCTCACAAACTTGTAAAATCTAAGTGCACAACCAATAAAAGTAAAGTACTATAAAAGTTATTATAGACCAAAGGATAAACCAATCAATTAGATCCTGAAGAAGGATCAGGAATGGTAGAATCAAGTTGATGAAGCCCCTTGTTTAAGCGCCTAAGATACTTGCGTATATATTTAAATTGTAAATCATGGGCAACATTCATATTCTCAACCTTCTCCTCAAGTGCACGAAGATGAGCATCAAAATCAGAGGGCTCAAAGTCACGATCATTAGCAGAGTCTGATTCAATATCAGCAAAAATGTCATCCATATTAACATCATCAGGAAGATCACCACCTTCTTCTTCATTCCCTGCTTCAGCACCACCACCACCCACATCTCTTTGGCCAGGTGCCAAATCCAATTTCATCTTATTTAAATTAGTATTATTGAACAGAAGATGATGAATAAGAGCCTCTCCAACAGGCATAGTAACTAGCATGTGAGTAGCTAACATAGTAAAAAGATATGCAAAAGGAATATCAATGTGTCCTGGATGGAGACGAAATTGAATGATGAAATGACATATGAAAGAAGGCAGACAAACTTTAGTTCCAGTGACGATAGAATGCAAAACTCGAACCATAAAGGAAGTCAGTTCTGTTTTGTTACCTGAACGAGGATACAGATTTGAAATAAAAATTCTGTGGAGAACTCTGTATTTAGGTAACAAATACTTTGCAGGGAGCGCATTTCCTTTATGTGTCCATTGAACGTCCATATTACATAAATCTCTGGTTAACATCCATTTTTCTGATTCTGAAGGTTTTTCCATTAGAGTATGAATAGGGATGCCTTCATCATTAACAGATATTTCCATTAGATTCGCAATCAGATGACGGTCTACAGTAAATGGACCTTCTCTAGTATCAATGTTAAACGTTAAATTATTAGTTAAAAATTCAGAGATACATGCACACATAGCCTGTGCAATGGATTGGTATGCAGGCCCACTCCAATGTAGGATGTTATCCCAACCTACAGATTGGAGAAGAGGAAGGATACCAAAAGGAGCAATGTGGTTAAGATCGACAACTTTTTCAACAATTACATTACGCATACGCAAATCCTGTACATGTGCGGGATCATCTTCGAGTGAACGAAGATGACGCCGAGAGATAGGAGCAGATCTAGAGGATGATGGACCACGAATAGTTTTTTTTTCCTCTAGAATCCATTAGGAATAAGAGAAACAAAGAAATAAAGAGTTTTAAAATATATGAAGTGGGGTTTTGCTAGATCAGTTTTTCCAAGATAAAGCCCCAAATTTGCAAGGAATCACAAAATAGATTACTCTAAGAGTAAAAATGAAGTAATATTGACTTGAATCTATAAAAAAAACATAAATGATGCACTAACCTTGATGAATCAGACGGTTGGGTACGACTGGTCGTGCTTATGCCCGTTGGAGAGGAAATAGGAAATAAGGAAGATGAGTTTTTTCCCCAAATTAAAAAGGTCCAGTGCGCTACACGACTGGTCGAGGACCGTTCTCGACCGGTCGTACAACGACTGGTCGAGCACGTCCTCGACTGGTCGTGTACTTTTTCATGAAAATTTGAAATTTAAACCCATAAATTATCAAATATATATACACTATGATACACATATGTATAAATTATCAATTTAAATTGCACATACCAAGATCAAATTTCAATTTATTAAACCTGCTTTTGTTGAGCGGTTTAGTGAAAATGTCAGCAAGTTGAGTCTCGGTCGGAATGTAGTCTAAAGAGATTACTTTTTCTTCCACTAATTCACGAATATAATGATACGTAATGTCAATGTGCTTGGTACGTGAATGCTGGATTGGATTTTTTGAAATATTTATAGCACTGGAATTATCACAATATAATTTCATTGATTCCTATGCAATTTCATAATCGCTTAACATACGTTTCATCCAAACAAGCTGAGTACATGCATTTCCAGCTGCGATATATTCAGCCTCAGCAGTAGAGAGCGATATAGAACTTTGCTTCTTGCTAAACCAAGAAACTAAACAATTTTCGATACAGAAACAACCACCACTGGTTGATTTTCTATCATCAATATTATCAGCCCAATCAGCATCTTAATACCCAGCCAATTGAACACTAGTATATATGGATACCAGAGACCCAAATTAGCAGAACTTGCGACATATCACATAATCCGCTTAACAACAGTTAGATGAGATTCTTTGGGGTTAGACTGATATCTAGCACAAATACCAACACTTAAAGCAATATCAGGTCTACTTGTAGTTAAATAAAGTATACTACCAATCATGCTACGATATAGTTTAGGATCTACTTTTTTACCTGTAGAGTCTTTTGAGAGTCTTAAGGTTGTACTCATAGGAGTATCAAAATTCTTACCATTCTCAAATTCGAACTTTTTAATCAAGTTCAAGGCATACTTGGTTTGAGAAATAAAAATACCATCAGGTTGATGTTTTACTTGTAACCCTAGGAAATAATTTAATTCCCCAACCATGCTCATTTCGAATTTAGATTTCATTAAATTTGCAAACTCAACAGTCATGTTAGTACATGTTGATCCATAAATAATATCATCAACATAGATCTGAACCATTAAGATATCATCGTCATGTTTCTTAACAAAAAGTGTTTTATCGACACTTCCCATTTGAAAATTATGACTTAGTAAAAACTTAGTTAATTTTTCGTAACATGCCCTGGGAGCTTGTTTTAGATCATACAGAGCTTTTTTAAGACGGTATACATGATTAGTAAACTTAGGGTCTTCAAACCTTGTAAGTTGTTCAACATATACTTCTTCATGTAAATCACCATTTAAAAAGGCACTCTTTACATCCATATGATAAATTTTAAACTTTCTAAAGTATGCAATGGATATAAAAAGTTTGATTGATTCAAGGCGAGCAACTGGGGCAAAGGTTTCATCGTAATCAATCCCTTTTATTTGAGTGTACCCTTGTACAACCAGTCTTGCTTTGTTTCGAATAATATTAACAAGTTCATCAGACTTATTTTTGAAAATCCATTTTGTTCCAATAATATGTTTATCTTTAGGTTTAGGAACAAGGTACCAGACATCATTTCGAACAAACTGATTAAGTTCTTCCTGCATAGCTACTATCCGGTTTTCATTAGAAAGAGCTTCTTTTACATTTACCGGTTTAATCTGGGATGTAAAACACACGTAGTTACATATGTCTTCTAATTGTCTACGAGTGCGCACACCAGTGAGAGGGTTTCCAAGAATTTGAGTGGTTGGATGATCTTTGACAGTCCTTAATTCAGAATTATTTTGACTTGATGAAATATCTGGTTTGTCAATCAAAAGAACTTCATCATTATCCGAATTAGAGGCAGGTGTATTCAAGTGATCATCAATGACAACATTAATGGACTCTTGAATCACACCGGTCCTGTTGTTCAGTACACGATATGCACGATTATTTAAAGAATATCCTAAAAAGATCCCATTATCACTTTTTGTGTCAAACTTTTCCAAATTTTCACGGTTACGCAAAATATAGCACTTGTTGCCAAAAACTCGAAACTATTTGACAGTAGACTTCTTATCAAACTAAAGTTCATAAGCAGTTTTATTATTAGTTTTACATGTATAAACTCATTTGATAATATAGCACGCAGTATTCACGGCTTCAGCCCAAAGATTTTTAGGGAGCTTCATACTATTCAACATTACATTTTCCATTTCTTGAAGCACTCTATTTTTCCTCTCCACAATTCCATTTTGTTGTGGTGTTTTGAGCGCAAAGAATTCATGCAATATTCCCCGATCGCTACAGAATTTCTCAAAACTGCTATTTTCAAACTCAAATCCATGATCACTGTGAATCCTACAAATTTGAGAACCTTTTTTAGTTTGGATCCTTTTGAGAATCCTTTTTATTTCATCAAGGGTTTCTGATTTATCGCTTAAAAAGGCTACCCAAGTGAATGTGGTAAAATCATCTATGATTACCAGTATGTATTTTTTGTCACCTTGACTCTCCGTCCTGGTAGGTCTTATAAGGTCCATATGGAGAAGCTCGAGTGGTCTAGATGTGGCATTGGAGTTCACCTTTTTGTGAGAGCACCTTGTTTGCTTGCCATAATGGCATTTGCCACATATTTTGTCTAATTTTTGTAATTTAGGTAGACCTCTTATTAGTTCTCCCTTGCTCAATCTGTATAAATTACGGTAGTGTAGATGTCTAAGGCATTTATGCCATAATTCTGTTTCATCGGTATGGACTATGTAGCACAATTGATTAGATGAGCTACCATCGCTTACAATATAGCAGTTTTCAGAAGTCTTGCGACCAATTAATATTACAGAACCCTTTTTGTTTAGGATTTCACAACTTCTATTAGAAAATTTCACGCTATGATTATTATCGCATATTTAAGATATGCTTAATAGGTTGTGTTTTAGCCCCTCAACATATAAAATATTCTTAAATAAGGGGAGGTTATAGAGTTGAACTGTACCTTGGCCAATAATCTTGCAGTTGCTACCATCACCAAATGTGACTGACCCATTAG
This sequence comes from Magnolia officinalis, assembly GCA_021015155.1. Lineage (NCBI taxonomy): Eukaryota > Viridiplantae > Streptophyta > Magnoliopsida > Magnoliales > Magnoliaceae > Magnolia > Magnolia officinalis. The sequence goes on from JAJHSJ010000012.1 coordinate 51,280,453, forward strand.
TCATATCTTTAAAATCGGTGAATAACGCCTTGTCGCCTATCATATGCCTTGAGCATCAACTGTCTAAGTACCACTTCGAATGGCTTGTAGCTTTGAAAGTAGCGTGGGTAACCAAACAAGTAACCTTAGGAACCCATTTCATAACTGTTTTGGGTTTAGGAGTATAGTTGGTCTTTTTCTATCTATTGTTGTAAGAAAGACCGACTGAGTTAGATTTTAAGAGCTCCTTAAGCAAATCAACTATTTTTTCAGCTAAAGGGTTTTTGTTTTGAGTTTTATAGTTGATATAATTTCTTTTAGGTTTTTGAAAAATTTTAACATTTTTAGAAAAACTTTGATTAATACTTTTCCCTTTTGAGTTAGAGGTTCCTCCTCTTACAAACTTAGGAGGAGTATTCTTTTATTTAGAAGGTATATTCTTATCATAGCCCAATCCGGATCTGTCACCACATTTTTTGGATCCGGATAAAAGTTTTTCAAACTATAGATCTCCTTGGGCATACCTCCATGTATCCTTTGAACTCAAAAGTGAAGAGTTTTCAAGCTTAAGTTTATCGTTTTCAGATTTAAGTTTTTCAACCAGGGAGGTTTTGAATTCTAAATCACATTTAGTCTTTTCAAAACAATCTGAAATATGAGATTTTTTTAAAACAAGAGACTCAAAATTTTCTTTAAGTTTTAAAAACTTTTTTTGTTTTGAAGTTTTAGTTTTATGGCAATTTTACAACTTTCCTTGTATAGGGCATTGTAAGCATCTTGCAGATCTTCTTCATTTTCATGATCACTATTCATATTTTCTTCACTAGTAGAATCATCATAATCTGAAAAAGTGAACTTGGCTAGAGTCATAAGGGCTTTGACTTCATTGCTCGACTCGGTTTCAGAATCTTCTGATTCAGAAGAGGCTTCAGAATCAGAGGATTCATCCCAAGTAGCCGACATACCCTTCTTTTTTAGGTTTGTCCTTTTTAGGACATTTGTTTGCTGAATGCCCATATTCTTGGCAGTTCTAACATTGACTATCTTTTAATGATTTCCAAGATTTAGATTTAGGTTTAGATCTTTTCTTATCATTTGATTTCTGAAAATTAACCCTCTTCTTACTTTTGAAAATCTTGTAAAACTTTTTCGCCAAAAGAGCCATATCGTCTTCAGAATTTTCTAAATCAGAGTTTTCTTGAGAAATACATTTAGAAGATTTAAGAGCAATAGATTTACCTTTAGGAGCTTTAAAGTTTAACTCATAGGTTTATAAAGAACCAACTAGTTCTTCCACCCTCATATTGTCCGTATCAAGAAGTTCCTGGATCGCGGTCACCTTCGAGTTGAACCGTTCAGGAAGTGAGCGTAGTATCTTTGCACACACTTTACTTTTTAGGATTTTATCACCAAGACCCCACATAGAGTTTACAATGTTATTCAATCTTGTATAAAAGTCCACAAACATTTCATTTTCCTCCATATGAATTTCTTCAAATTTGGTTGTCAGGAGTTGGACTTTAGATTTTTTGACAATTGAAGTACCCTCGTGTGTCATTTCTAATATATCCCAAGCTTGCTTTGCAGTATCACAGGATATGATTCTTTTGAACTCATCTGGTGATAGTGCGCAAGTGATTGTATTTTGTGCTTTTGCATTGGCACTACTCTCACTTTTTTGAAGTGTGATCCATGAGAAATATGATGTTACTCTCATTGATTTTGAACCATCGATACCAGTCACTTCAGTGGTAGGTGGGTTCTATTTAGTCACTGTGGCAAACCACACACTTTCATCCATGGATTTAAGGAAAATTCTCATCCTGGCTTTCCAATAGGCATAGTTAGAGCCATCAAAGGGTGGAGGTCTAGTGACTGAAAGGCTATCAAAATTTGACATCTTATATATAGCTTAGATCATTAGCTCAGGAAATGAATCCACGAATAAAGAATTAAAAACGAGCTATTAGGCTTTGATACCACTTGAAATGGCCTAGCTATATGTCCTGAGGGGTGGGGGGTGAATAGGACTATGTCAAATTAAAACTTTAACAGCGAAATTTAAATGAAATAAGATAGCCTTATAAACAATAGAATAAAATAAATCACAATACTGAAATGTAAAGCAACCTCAAATATTTGAGTATTAAGAGATTGATACAAATGTTGTTCTACGGACAACCTTACACCAAAAACCAAGGTTTATGGTAGGACAACCTGATTCCTAGAAAGTTCTTTGTATCAAAAACTCAAACTCGATATAGAGGAATAAATAAACAAATAAATAAATAACAAAGAAATTAAATCTAAGTTATTACAACATTCCCCACAATGTTTGAAATGTAAATATTACAACATTCACATCCACACATACATTCCACAATTTTGAATGATAAAAAATACAGAAATTAAATAACCATTCAAACCATAAAACACCAAGAATTATAGTGGTTCGCCTATGTGTACACCAACTGTTAAACAACAGCCACACAAATTGCTACTCCACTCCTAATATCCTCACACAGGGGATATTAACGTTCACTTATCAAAATAGGTTTCACAGGTTGACCTAAAACCTTCACAATTGTGTCTTTCAAATGGGTTTACACAATTCAAAAACCCACTTTCTGAGTTTTACTGGCTCTCCTTAGATAACCAACACAATGAGATTTTTCTGGCTCAATCTCACAAGAAACCAACAATAATGGAAATTACAATAATGTAAAATACCTGGATTTCTCCTTTTTGAAGCAGCCCGGAAGAACTAATCGGAGTAGAAGTTCGAATATAGAAGTTCAATGTCCAATACTCACTTTAAAATGGTTCTAGGTTCTAATTGCGCTTACAGCCTATATGCCAGATTTCGATCCTGGGATCCTACAAGGAAGATTTTTTTCCAAAATACATTTATCTTGTAAGAAGCATAACCACAAGTTTACCCAAATCACAAAGGTAACATCATCATCACATATCCACTAATATAAACATTTGAATACAATGCTGAAAGGGAAATACATATATCGAAAAGCAAAGCTTCAGAAGACTGTTGTACGCTCCATGCTTAACCCTGCTGTAACCTAACGCCACCTGCAAGCATCTATCGTGCGTAAGCTTATAGAAAGCTTAGTAGGTGGTGAAAGTGTGTGAGCAGTATATGCGTGCTTAGAATGTAATATCAGAGTAAACAGAGATACTGATAAATCAACAAGCCATACAATATCAAAGTAAATAGAAATATTGACAAGTCCATGAGTCATATAATATCAGAGTATGCAATACAAATTAGTTATGCAAATGAGGAGTCAAAGAGATCCAAATATTAGATGTCGAGGGTACAAAGCAATATGTAAATCTAGCTAAGTTCGTCTAAGCCATATAGGTGCAGAAACATAGCAACCCAAAATGTAATATGCCTGCGGATGTAATGCAATATGCGATGTGACTGAAATGACCAAGCTGGAGTGTGAAGTCGGGATGATAGTACGTAGTATCATAGGCTACGGGGTCCATCACAAGGGAATTCTATCCAAACCAGTCCCATACCTAAATTTGGATAGTTAGACACAATATGGTAAACTTCTGATCTTAAGTTAGTCGCGCGCCCCAACCGAAATCTTAGCTATTGCGAAGGTACACGTAACAAATAGTTGCGCACCACCAGCCCGAGTGGATAGTGTATGAACGAATGAATGAGTATGTAACTCCTGCTCAATAAGTCCACATATCAGTACGGTTCCTTTTTGCGAAATCACTGGAGTCTATTACACTCCAAACCAGATTTTCACCCCATCGCGTGCAATAAGGTGAGTGGAAGAGACCTCACTATCCGCTTACCAATATCGTGCTCGGCTAGTCAATAATGGACTCATTCCTCGAGCTGGTCAGACTCAGCTTAGTATTGCCCCCTCCTCTCGAGCAGGTAAGGTCGTACCCCCTTCCAATTGACCACGACACAGTGGGAGACGCGGCCTAATGGTATACGACCTTCATGCGCTCATGCATCCACTCGGTCTAGATGTTGGAGTAACCTTTGGAACCAATAGGGTTCTGGGACTTTCACCCAGGGATATCTATAACACCACATGTAGAACAGATTTTTGGTGTCCCATCTGGCCATCCACGATATGCCTGTGGAGGCTACGGCCCTGATGTCATTAGGGCGTACATTAATCACAAAATACAATGCAAGATGTATGAGTCATACAATCCAGTCATGCATCAATCTTACGCATACTGTGTGCTCCTGTGAGACAATCTCCGCCTATCAGGGAGTCTTATAACAACATGCCTAATGACATATGCAATGGTCAACCACATCTCATAACAAACATGTAGATGATGCGTATGGGCATGTATCATGATGCTATGCTGTCACATACTCATAATCGACATTGACAATCGAAATCGGCCTTGACAAACAGAACTCGACAATCAAAATCGGCCACAATAATCGACCTCGACAATTGGAATCGGCTTCGACAATTGGAATCAGCCTTGACAATCAGAATCGGCCTCAACAATTGGCCTCGACAATCGGAATCGGCCTTGGCAATCAGAATCGGCCTCAACAATTGGCCTCGATAATCGGAATCGGCCTTAACAATTGGCTTCGAGAATTGGAATCGGCCTCGACAATCAGAATCGGCCTCAACAATTGGCCTCGACAATTGGAATTAACCTCGACAATTGGAATCGACTTCGACAATCGGAATCGACCTCAACAATCGGCCTCGACAATCAGAATCGGCCTCGATAAACGGAATCGGCATTAACAATCGAAATCAGCCTTGATAATCAGAATCAACCTCGATAATTGGCCTCAACAATCGGCTTCGACAATCGGAATCGGCCTCGATAATCAGAATCGGCGTCAACAATCGGCCTCGACAATTGGAGTCGACCTCGACAATCAGAATCGGCCTCAACAATCGGCGTCGACAATCAGAATCAGCCTTGACAATCGGAATCGCCCTCAATAATCGGAATTGGCCTCAACAATCGGCATCGACAATCGGTCGAACAAGGCCCAAGGGAAGGTCACGATGTGGACATTAAACTATCATTGCTCAACAATGTGGCCATTTAACCAACATTGCTCCTAAGGAGTGGCCCACATAAAACCAAACGTATAGTGGACCCATGGCCTGACACAAGGGCCACATATACATCACATCGAACCTCGACACATGTGAGGCCCCACCTCTTCTGGGGGCCCCACCTCCACACATGCAACACGTGTGGGGTGGGTCCCACATACATTAAATGGATGGACGGTTTGAATATAACCCATACATCACATGGGGTCTACAACTGGACAGTGTGCATCCAAAACATACATCATTGTGGAGTACATAGCACCGTCCAGCACTGTCCAGCTGGACGGTGTAGGTGAGGTACATACATCAGGGTGGATTTCCACCATCCTCATATGGATGGTGAGGATGAAACCCATGGCGTCTGAGTGGGTCCATGGCCCATTCTGCTGGGCGGTAGCAGATACAACATATAATTCAAGGTGTGGCCACGTGGTGGCCCACCAGTGTTAGGTCAAGTAGATATTTGTATCTGCCTCTCCAGCAATGCCTATTACTGGACGACGAAGATGCAACACATATATCATGGGTCCCACACCTCATGTACGGACGGACGGCATGGATCATACACGTATATCACTCTGGGGTCCACATCCACGTGGCTGGACGACGTGGATCTAATGCATACTTCATGCGTGGGTACCACAAGACCGTCTAGGCATGGACAACATGGGTATAAAACACATATATCATGGTGGTTCCTACCTGTCCAGTCCATGGACGGTGAGGGTGGTGGGACCCACAGCACTTGCTGACGTCAGTGGGACTCACAAAGCTTGTGGCGTTAATACGTCAGCTATATAATTGGTGTGAGGTACCCAGCCAATTCATTTTCAAGGTGGGGTCCATCTCGTGGATGGCATAGATCAATTAGGACACACTCCATCACAAAAAAATGGAGAGAGAGAGAGAGAGATAGGAATAACGGAGGGACCCCGCTGCTATGGGTCCCTCTTTGATACAACACATACATAAAGATGGGTCCCACATATGTGGGCCCTCAAATCACAAATCAAATAATAAAATCACCCACCTATTCTTCTTCTTGGACTTCTTCTTTCATCAACACATCCTAGAGCCCCAAGGGATGCATTTCAACGATGGAGATGGTCTTTGGATGGTGGGATTGAGTGGTAGGGAGGTGGGCCACACTAGCTTCTCCTCTCTCCCATGAAAATGTTGGACGTGGGTTGCTTGGAGAATGAGGGAGAGAGATGAGAGAGAGAGAGGGTTGTTGTAAGGGAGAGGGATGGGTGAGTGAGTGATGGAGTGATGGGTATGTGCTTGACATGTATGGGTGTGTAAGAGAGAGAGAGTTGACTTTGGGGTTGCTCTTGTACTTGACATGAGGTGATTGATGTACACTTGATTGATGGGACATGTTGTAGAGATTCTCTAGAGATTGCAAACGCACGACATTTTCTCGAACTGAATGCGGGCCCACATCTCCTGGCCTGGGTATCGCCTCGGCGCGCGAGACGCGGCATCAGAACCACGGCGACGGTGCGGTCACTAAGGTACAAGTCTCAAGTTGAGCCAATTTTGATATACGGGACATGACTTAGGATCCTGCTCAAATGCCGATAACAGATCGCGGTTCATCGGTATTCTACCGGGAGGACCGTGGAAGCCTACGGAATGATACGGGCTAGGATACGGGTCTTACAACTCTTCCCACCTAATAAAAATTTCATCCTCAAAATTTACTATCACACAGGACAAGGCAAGGGGAGAGGAAGCATCGATATAAACATATACAAGGCATACTTTATCTATAAACAAATGGAGATAGCATTCTCTAATCTTAGCCTTGCGCTCCCAAGACGTCTCCTCAACAGAATAGTGACCCTTATTGAACCTCGGATCCTGGATCAGAAACGATCGAGACGAGACTACTATGCAGCCTCATAATTTCAATGGTAGGGAGCTATATCAGAAAATCTCTAAGTTACTCGAACTCGGGAATCTAACCATTCTAAGTCCTCAACAATCATAGAGTGTAGGGTAGCTATCAGCATATATGTGATGTTATCTTCAGGTATTCCCAAGTTATGCTCTGATACCAACTTTTGTCACGCCTTAAACTCGGAAACCGGGTTCACAAAATTTTCGATCGCCGAATCCAGTGCCGACAGCCTCCGTAGTACCCCATTCTCGGATCCCAGCGCCTATACACTAGATTCCGATCTTGGGATACTCAAAGGAGGATTTTTTTCAACGTACATTTATCTCGTAAGAAGCATAACCACAACTTTACCCAAATCACAAAGGTAACATCATCATCACATATCTGCCAATATAAATATTTGAATATAATGCTGAAAGGGAAATACATATATAGAAAAGCAAAGCTCCAAAAGACCGCTGCACACTCCATGCTCAACGCTGCTGCAACTTAACGCCACCTGCACGCATCTATCATGCATAAGCTTATAGAAAGCTTAGTGGGTGGTGAAAGTGTGTGAGCAGTATATGCGTGCTCAGAATGTAATATCAGAGTAAACAGAGATACCGATAAATCCACAAGCCATATAATATCAAAGTAAGCAGAAATACTGACAAGTCCATGAGTCATATAATATCAGAGTACGCAATACAAATCAGTTATGCAAATGAGGAGTCAAAGAGAGCCAAATATCAGATGTCAATGGTATAATGCAATATGTAAATCCTGTTAAGTCCGTCTAAGCCATATAAGTTGAGAAACATAACAACCCAAAATGCCATATGCCTGCGGATGTAATGTAATATGCGATGCGAATGAAATGACCAAGCTGGAGTGTGAAGTCGGGATGATAGTATGTAGTATCGCAGGCTACGGGGTCCATCACAAGGGAATTCTATCCAAATTAGTCCCATACTTAAATTTGGATAGTCAGACACAATGTGGTAAACTTCTGATCTCAGGTTAGTCACGCGCCCTAACCGAAATCGTAACCATTGAGAAGGTAGACATAACAAATAGTTGCGCACCACTAGCTCGAGTGGATAGTGAATGAATAAATGAATGAGTATGTAACTCCTTCTTAATAAGTCCACATATCAGTACAGTTTCTCTCTGAAAAATCACCAGGGTCTATTACACTCCAAACCAGATTGCTGTCCCATCATGCGCAACAAGGTGAGTGGAAGAGACCTCACAATCCGCCTGCCAATATCGGGCCCGGCTAGTCGATGGCAGACCCATTCCTCGAGCTAGTCAGACTCAGCCTAGCATTGCCCTTCCTCTCTGGCAGGTAAGGCCGTACCCCCTTCCAATTGACCACGACATAGTGGGAGACGTGGCCTAACGGTATACGGCCCTCATGCCCTCATGCATCTACTCGGTCTAGACGTTGGAGTAACCTTTTGAACCAAGAGGGTTCTGGGACTTTCACCCAGGGATATCTATAACACCCCATGTAGAATAAATTTTCAGTGTCCCATCTGGCTATCCACGATATGCCTGTGGAGGCTACGACCCTGATGTCGCTAGGGCGTATAGTAATCACAACACAGAATGCAAGATGCATGAGTCATACAATCCAGTCATGCATCAATCCTATGCATACCGTGTGCTCATGTGAGACAATCTTCGCCTATCAAGGAGTCTCATAACAACATGCCCAATGACATATGCAATGGTAAACTACATCTCATAACAAACATGCAGATGATGCGTATGAGCATGTATCATGATGCTATGCTATCACATACTCATAATTGGCATCGATAATCGGCCTCGACAATCGGCATCGACAATCGGAATCGGCCTCGACAATCAGAATCGGCCTCAATATTCAGCCTCGACAATCGAAATCGACCTCGACAATCAGAATCGACTTGACAATCAGAATCGGCTTCAACAATCGGCCTCGACAATCGGAATTGGTTTCGACAATCGGAATCGGCTTCGACAATCAGAATCGGTCTCAACAATCGGCCTCAAAAATTGGTTGAACAAGGCCCAAGGGAAGGTCACGATGTGGACATTAAACCATCATTGCCCATTAATGTGGCCATTTAACCAACATTACTCCCAAGGAGTGGCCCACATAGAACCAAACGTATAGTGGGCCCATGGCCTGACACAAGGGCCACATATATATCACATCGAACTTCGACACATGGGCCATAAATATATCATATTGGACCTCATTCATGGGCCGTACATACATTATAATGGGCTTAGAAAAGTGGATGAAAACACACACATCATGGTAGGCTGCACAAATGAACGACATGGATATACAATACATGCATCAATGGTAGGCCCCACGTGGCACCGTCCAAAGTTGGACGGTGCGAATATAGAATATGTATACCAAAGTGGTCCCCATCACATGGGCCTAATATGCATAACAGGTGGGCCCCACATACACAAAAAATGGGCCCCTACATCACGGTGGAGCCCACAACACGTCCAAACATTGTCTATGTAAATCAGTACCATCCAAACACTGTCCAGCACCGTCTAGTACAATCTGGACGGTGTGGATGAAATAAATACATCATGGTGTGGTCCACCATCTAGATCACTGGACGGTGGAGATAAGACACAAATATCCTAGTAGGTCACACCGTCCCACACAGTGGATGGTGTGGATTAAACCCCTACATTACATGGTAAGCCCCACAAGTGTGGATGGATGGATACAACACATAGCTCGAGCAGGGACCCACAGAGCTTGCTGCGTCAAAGCAGTAGCTATAACTGTTGATGTGGGGCCTATCGTTTGGATGGTGTTGATGTAATACACATAGCATGGTGGAGTTCACACGTGTGTAGGTCCCACGATTGCAATGCAGTAGATATATATCATATATTTACATATATAATATAATATATATTATAATATATAACAGGTGTGAGGTATGCCACCGTCCCGCCGTCCAGGAATTGGATGGTGAGGATGCAACACATTCATCATGGTAGGCCCCACATTTGGGCAATGACCGTGTGGATGAAACAGATGGACGACGTATATATAAAACACATACATCAGAGAGGGTCCCACCCAACCACTGCCCAGATGGATGGATTGAATAAAACACATACCTCATCTGGGGGTCCTACCTCCACACGCGTAACACGTGTGGGGTGGGTCCCACACGCACTGAATGGATGAACAGTTTGAATGTAACCCGTACATCACATGGGGTTCACAGCTGGACGGTGTGCGTCCAAAACATACATCATGGTGGAGTACACAAAACTGTCCAGCACTGTCCAGCTGGATGGTGTAGGTGAGGTACATACATCAGGGTGGATTTCCACCATCCTCAAATGGACGGTGAGGATGAAACCCATGGCGTCTTAGTGGGTCCACGGACCTTTCTGCTGGACGGTAGCAGATACAACATATAAATCAAGGTGGGGCCACGTGGTGGCCCACCAGTGTTGGGTCAAGCAGATATTTGTATCTGCCTCTCTAGCAGCGCCTGCTGCTGGATGGTGAAGATGCAACACATATATCATGGGTCCCACGCCTCATGTATGGACGGACGACATGGATCATACACGTATATCACTATGGAGTCCACGTCCACGTGGTTGGATGGCATGGATCTAATGCATACTTCATGCGTGGGTCCCACAAGACTGTCCAGGCACAGACAACTAGGGTATAAAACACATATATCATGGTGGTTCCTACCTATCCAGTCCATGGACGGTGAGGATGGTGGGGCCCACAACACTTGCTGACGTCAGTGGGACCCATAGAGCTTGTGGCGTCAATACACCAGCTATATAATTGGTGTGAGGTACCCAGCTATTCTATTTCTAAGGTGGGGTCCATCTCGTGGATGGCATGGATCAAGTGGGACACACTCCGTCACAAAAAAATGGAGAGAGAGAGGAAGAGAGATTGGAATAGCGGAGGGACCCCTCCACTATGGGTCCCTCTTTGATACAACACATACGTCAAGATGGGTCCCACATATGTGGGCCCTCAAATCACAAATCAAATAATAAAATCACCCACCTATTCTTCTTCTTGGACTTCTTCTTTCATCAATACATCCTATAGACCCAAGGGATGCATTTTATGAAATAGCGGTGAAGACTGCGCTTGAGTTGAAGTCGGAATATGCTAATATGTCCTAGAGGGGGGTGAATAGGACTTTTTTAAAGATTTATGAGTAATTTAAAAATCCTATCACTCTAATCCTATCATGTATACAATTTTCAGGATTACTCAAATGTAACTCTACCGACTTCCAAGCTAAGTAGAGGATCCAATCACAAACTTATCAAAATATAGCAATATGCAACTTAGTCTATGTTGGATGTGACTGTGTGTGTGTGTGAGATGTGATCAGATATATGAATATGAATGCATTGACATGAATCACACATAGAGAAAAACAATCATAAACACAGTCATTTTATAGTGGTTCGACGATAAGTCTACTCCACTCCCGGCTATCGCACTCAACCCTTGAGTGTACCAAATTTCACTAAGGAGGTTTCCCAGGGTTCACCTCTAACCTAAGGTTTTAAATCAGGTTCACCTTCAACCTTTACAGAGGTTTCACGCGGTTCACCCCAACCCAGAGTTTTGTTGGTTCACTCCTAACCAGATGTTTATGCTCTCCATAGAGCAAGGGTCTACACAACACACCCGGATTTTAGACCACATAGGTCAAGGACTTATAAAAGGACCTAACAGTTTATGCCCTACACAAGAGCAAGGGTCCACACTGTGCACCCACGACGTACACTCTCGCCGGAGGCCTCCTTGAGGACTTTAAAGGGTGAGAACCACTTAAGGCCAAGACTTAGAAAGGAATGATTACAAGTGTCCTCTGGACTCTAAATACTTACAGATAAGTTGATGAGTCCCGTTAAGCACAATGCCAAAGATCTCCTCCTTCTTGTTGATGAAGAGTCTTCAGCTCCCTTGATCCGCAATGCAAGATGATATACCAATACTTGGCTTAGGGTTGGGTCAAGGGTGAGATGGAATCCTACTCTCTAAAGATTTTCTTATAAGGATGATAGAGTAATTCCTCTCTTATGCATTTAAGGCATCCCAGCTTAATGATTTGCCATTAAGGTGGTAGCTGGAGGATCCTTGAATGCGGAAGTTCATTCTCCAATCCACTCTATTTAATATTAATGGTGAGGGTGGATTGGAGGATGAACTCCCTCGAGAGAAAGGGCTTAAGGTATAAGATGTAAGTTGAAACACACAAAAGCTCTCTCTATTCTCTCTTCCAGCAACAAAAGACAAGTCCTCTATATACAGGCAAAAAGCTTCAACGGATATAAAAGGGTAACATTTATGACAGAGTTCGATATCAACGAGCAGGTTCGATATCATCGAGCATATACTTTCGATAGCATCGAAAGTTCGCTCGATGACTCGGACTCGATGTCATACGCTTTTGAAACTCTTTGCCAATTAGTCGATAAATCGAAACTATTGTCGATGTCATCGGATTTCGAACTCCGATTCCATCGATGACAGGATCAATCCATCGACACTTGAAAAATGAGAGAGACTTGACTTTGAGATATTTCAGGTTTTTATGAATGACCGGGGAAACCGTCGAGGTCATGGAATTTGAATATCGATGACATCGAGATTAGAGTCGAGGCATCGATAATTCCAGCTGATTTAACTTTGAACTTGCTAGACAGATTATGGCTTCGTTCGATGCAATCGATCTGGTGTCGATATCATCGATATTTGAATATCGATTAAATCGAAGGGCCCCCGATCATAGTTAAAAACATCCTGAAATAACTGCTGTAAGAAATGCGCGCCCACTGTCGATATCATCGATGAACCTCTGATCTTATCGATGTTTGAATTCAGATCATATCGGACGGTCATCGATATATCAAAAACTTTTGAGATTTTCATTAAAAAATAGGGGCGGCGGAAATCTGCCTGTCGATCTTATCGAGCTACTCTTGATGGGCTCGAGATTTGAATATCGATGATATCGATATGTGTATCGATACATCGATAATTCGTCCAGATATATTGTAAAGTTGCTGGACATATTTAGTGCTTTTATCGATGATATCGATATATGTATCGGTACATCGATAAATCTGTCTAGATGAATATTCGGTTGCTGGACATTTTGGTCTTCTTATCGATAATATCGTTAAGGTATCGATGACATCGACAGTACAGGTTGATCATATCGAGGGTGCTTCGATAAAATCGACAGGGCGAGAAAAGCTTAGAGATTTTTCTATTTTTGAAAAAGTTTTCTCACCACAAAAACCCTGAGTGTCTATCTTATTTTAAGGGTTTTAATTAACTGGTGTTTTAGGACATGGGATGTGAGGCTATGGTTTACCTATTGCGAGCTTTCACACATCCGGTTGAGGCAGAAGATTGAATTGTTCTTCCTATCGAGCTCTGTAGCCAGTCTAACTCACCATTCACGTAACTTGACAAACCAGGGCACTAGCAGGTGCACTTTCAATCTCCCCCTTTATCAATTACGTGACAAAATACCTAAAACACCCTAGAACACTTCTGGACACACCCTAAATTGCATGTACATGTATTTAAATAATTTTTATAATTTTTCTACCCCATGTACACATTCTAGAAGTATCCCTCCCCCTTACTTCAAAACTCTCCATTTCTTACAGCTGCTCCCCCTAACACCTGCAACACATTAGATATACAATTTTTCACTTGGGGTATTTTGAATTGTTCTCCCCCTTTTTGTCAGTCATTGGCAAAGGTATAGTAAGTGATATTGACTGAAGAATGAATTGCATGAGAGAACCAACAGATACAGATGTATAAAGATGAAATCATTTTGAAACAAACATCATTTTCAGAAGTCATGAATGCATGTAAGATAAGATAGAGCAGTTGTAAAGCAGTTGGAATATTCATTAAAGGCATCTCATGCATTCCAAATCAGAGACTTGATAAACCAGGGGGAAGCATTAAGAGAAATATGGCATTAAGGATATGAGTTATACACAGCCATATTCAAAATGATGCCAAAATGTCCACGTATACTGCCACAGACAGTAGTCCATTTTCCCAACTAAACCAAATAACAAAAAAAAAAAAAAAAACACATTCAACTATCCAAAATTCATACTGCCACAGATAGCAGTAACCTAACAGTTATCCAAAAATTCATCATGCTTATGTAGGTTTCAGTACTACTGACACTATTCGGATATCATTGAGAGTGTCATAACCTGGCTTCCAAAAATGTACATGGTTAATATAGGTAGTTTAGACATGTGACTGTCATATAAGCATGAATGTCCCAGTGTGGAGATTTACCTTTGTGGCACAAGTTCACTGGGTATTTTCTTAGTGAGTGCAGACACCAATGGATTTCTGAAGGTCACTAAACCTACTTGTATCAAGAGGTTTGGGAGGATAATCTACGAGCTGCTTTTCTGTGGAAACATCCAATGTAATAATCTTGTTTTCAACAAGTTCTCGAATAAAATGATGACGGATGTCAATGTGCTTAGTCCGAGAATGTTGAACAGGATTCTTTGAAATATTGATTGCGCTTGTGTTATCACAGAAAAGACTCATTGTAACGCCCTGAAAATCGGGGGTCGAGCATAATCTCAACTCCCGAGTTCCAGAACATCACTTATGCAACAAAATGAATGATGATTGAATGTTGACTGTATTCGTGCATTGAACATGAGTGAGATTAAGCCAAAACAGCATATCATACTCTAGAGACAGTTAAATTTGCAAGCGGAAGACTGTTATAGATAGATAAAATATATAACTTATGATGAGTCTCCAGAGTGTGATAACATTACCAGGTTAAATAAATACAAGTGCAGTTCTAAAATGTACCAAATGTGAGGAAGTGTAATGCCTCCTATCCCATGTACCATAGCCCCGTCAATACAATATCAGGTCTTCTTTGACCTGCCAGAAAGATACAGACAGGAGAATTCCTCCTATCATCGTAGAAGTAGTCCGGCTCTGCTTCACAAGCATCGCCATCACCTGAAACTCAACAGATTTGGTGGGTGTTCGGAACACCGTCCCGTAACGTGGGAGTGAGTGATCAACTCAGTGGAACAGTAAAGCATAGGTTAACATGTTATCAATTCAATCAAGCAGTAATGATAAAGCAGTATAAATCAAACATTTCTAACTACTCTTGTTAAGTGCGAAAATGAAATGACATGATGCTGTATGCCCTTGCCAAACCACCCTCAAGCGACATCATCTTACGTTCGCGAATGCTTACTCCCTCAGTGCGCCACATCTACAAAGCACATGCGGTACGATGATGCTCATGATTACCAAGTTTTTATTAGTCCATTTCAAACAGCAGTATTGGGAAACTAAGGTACCTCCCTTGTATCATTCCCAAACATGATCCATTCTAGGGTCGTCAATCCTAGATAATCTCATACGATATTATGGTTTGAGAAGCGTAGTGAAGGCATCGCAAATGGCTCGTCACCCGTCAGCGCGGATACAGATCTCACCGTATGCGGCTCAATTGATGGCCGTCAGCTCAAGTACAGGTCTCACCGTACTCGGCTCAATCACTAGCTGTCAGCTCAAGTACAGGTCTCACCGTACTCGGCTCAACTCACACTCTAGTTGCTGTGAAAGACTCGTGGCCAATCACAGACCCTTGGAGTGTACTCGATGATACCACGGAGGACTCGTCGCCCGTCAGCACGAGCACAGATCTCACCGTACTCGGCTCTCGCCGAAGTATCGACAGCTCGAATACAGTGTCCCATACCACCATATTCGGCTCACGAGTTGATTGCGCAATGGTCACTACGGGGAGGCACATGGCCCCAGCGTAGGCCGACAGCTCGACCACGGTGTCCCATACCACCATGCCCGGCTCATGCGACTTAGCGGATCTAGCTACCATGGTTAAACGGGGATCGCCACTGGTAAGTTTGGTACCCTAGGTTCAAGCAGTAGCGACCAAACAGGGTGAACATGCATAGGCAGATCGGGTTACTTGATGAGCTCGACTAGCACGATCGCCCGTTGAGCTGCACGACATGAAGTGCATAAACAACATCGTGTGGCCTAGCCACTGCCGACAGGCAACGCACGACTCGAGTTCGTCGAACACATCCCACGTGGCAAATGAATCTTAGCCACAAGTTCAATCCCGTTACCGATTGCCTGGACTATAATCATAGCCCCAAACACAATCAATTGCAGATAGATAAAGCAGTAATGGATCAAGATTCAACTCATACAATCAAGTCTGATATCATCCGTTTAGGGCTGCCAGGGCTGTTGCACGCACTCGTTGCTCCGCTCCCCCATCACCCATGACGGATCATACAACGTAAATACAAATTTAAACATATGCATTACATAGTTAAAATCATAAAGCAGTTAGGCATGTTATGAATCACAACACAAGCATGAGTTTGTACATGTTCAATTCTAATCACACAACTATCAAAGGAGATCATACACATAGTTAAAAGAGGATGAGAATCATATCTCAACACCCTTATACTTTACAATTTGCTAACTACTACTCATTCAGACATTTCAAGAAACACTTAAACAAACATACATCAACATACACGACATATGTCGATCACATAGGCATTAGGCCAAATCCTTTCACTAGGGAGTTGCCCCAATCATAACACGCGTACACCCACGACGGATAGTCATGGCAAGCAGGAATCCAAGTTCCATATTCATTCAGTCATTTCCACAAACACTTGGGCACACATTTAGCACATATAGTGTATATTGGCCGTGGCGTGACTTAGGGCAAATCCTTTCGTCAAAGGGGGTATCGCCCATACATCAATCATGAATCCATGACAATTAGTCATGGCGAGCACAAATGAGAATTCTATACTCATTCAGCCATTTCCACAAACACTTAGAATACACTATTACAACATACATGGTGTATGTTAGTAAAACATGTATTAGGGTTATCCTTTAGCCAAGCTAGTATTTTATCCATGTATAATATATTACTACAGCAAATAATCATGATACATACATCTCCAAAATTTATACGTATACAGTATTTCTAGAATACACAATTTCAACATACGTAGCATTTACAAGTGAACATGTATTACGGCGATTCCTTTCGCCAAACTAGTATTTTATCCATATATAGTATAATCATACATTAAATAAACATGTCAAACACTTCTCCAAAAAAATACGTATACGGTATTTCTACGTATATCTAGAGTATGTGAAATTCCATATTCTACAATGTTAATCGAAACAGGAACGGAAAGCACTTTGTACATGTGCAATTGCATGCAGATCATGAATCTATCATTATCTGACATTGAAAGCGTTGAAAAATGTAACCTATACACTTAAAGTCCTCACCTTTTGTCGTAGAATCGTAACGGAGTTGATAGGTTTGCTAAGCTTCCGTATTCGGCAGTTTGGCAACCTAGAGAACGAAATAGGTTAGCTATTTCATAACCTACAACCTATACAACCCTAAAACAGATTAGGGTTAGGGTTTCTTACCTAGAAACGGGGCTGGAATCGCCGGGAAAGCGATGAGAAAGGGATGGTGCAGCCGTGTGGTGGCAGGAAACGACGGCTGGGAGATTCTCCCACATCTCCCTCACTTTCTCTCTCTTTTCCCTCTCTCAATTCCAAATTCGTATGGCTGCCATGAGAGAGGGTTTAAGGTCCTTATATAGTCTCAAAAAACTCCGAAATAGACTCCTGTTCAAAGGTTACTGCTAATATAGGTATTTCGTCACTTTTCCAGCTCAAAAGAGAGGTTCTGGTGGCCCTCCTTGAGCCAAACGTCAGACTTAAGTTCACAGACACCGGATCTACGTTCTATTAAGTTTTTATTTCAGTGGATATCCAGATCACGCGTGACGGACCAGTTTCAGTTCAACGGTCAGTGGATCTCGATCGGAGATTCTGAGTACATGTAAATGTGTATGAAATTTTTCCTGATCCGAGGGTGTAATTTGGTCTGATTCTGACGGTCAGGTTGCTTAATACTGATGCGCAAGCGAAAGGTGCCAGATCACTATTCCAGATATTTTCTTTTCAAAAGGAATAGTGTTTTTCACACACCCTCGCTCCGGATCTAAATAAATGGCCGTCGGACATCGGAATCATCTGATTTTTGGGATGATTGTCAAGCCCAGTGGGGCGGTCCTAGTTCCTTAGCTTCGTGTTAATCGGACTCCCGATGTGCGATCTAGACCTAATACGAAGTTTCGTTTCATTCCCGAGAGCAGACGGGAAATGAGTTTGGTTCTAAACTTTAGGGAACCTAGAGTCACTGATTTTGCAAGTTTTGGGTCTTGCAGATCGTATTTAAAGCGATCCCAATGGATTTCATGGCTAATCAAGTTTGCACTTATTACTTTTTGTTAAATTCCTAAAGGATTTAATCCTAATTGTTTTCTGGTTGAGATGGTACTTAGGCCTTTGCAGTTTGTATATAAAGTGATCCAAGTTTTACTACTTAGCTAGTTTAAGATAGTGTCTAGGGCGAAAGTGCTTTGAAAAATTGAAAGCACAAGGTAGTGAAGGGTGGGATTTGTGAAGAAAATGGTTTAAGACGGGATTTGAGGCTTTGAATTGAGCGTTTGAAAAGTTAATCAGGTGTTAAGATTGACCCAATGCCTAAGGATGTCTAATCCCAGGTTGGCAAAAATCCAGGATGTTACACTCATCGTGGGTTGTTCAATTCCGTAGTCCAACAACATCTGTTTCATCTAAAGAAGTTATGCACAACAACTTCTAGCGGCAATGTATTCAGCCTCGGCAGTGAATAATGATATTGAATTTTATTTCTTGCTCTGCCAGGAGACCAGACAGTTACCAACATAGAAACACCCTCCGCTTGTTGATTTTCGATCATCCAAATTTCCTGCCCAGTCTGCATCAGAGTACCCGGCGATGATCGTGGATGTTTCAAATGGATACCACAGTCCGTAACCAGTAGTTCCTGCTATGTATTTAATTATCCTTTTAATGGCTGTTAGGTGGGATTCTTTAGAATCAGCTTGATATCGAGCACATACACCCACACTAAAAGATATGTCGGGATGACTAGCTGTGAGGTATAGTAGACTTCTTATCATACTCCTGTAGAGATGTTGATCCACACTCTTGCCATTTGTATCTTTGGAGAGTTTGAGTGTGGTGCTCATGGGAGTGTGATAGGAATGACCAAATTCAAGACCAAACCTTTTTACCAACTCGTTCGAATACTTGGTTTGACAGATAAAGGTTCCATCATGTTGCTGCTTGACCTGCAAACCTAAAAAGAAGTTTAATTCACCAACCATACTCATTTCAAATTTCGATTTCATGAGGTCAGTAAATTTATATGCGATATCTTCACATGTTGAACCAAAGACTATATCGTCCACATAAATTTGTGCAATAAGCAGTGAGTCTTTTGTTCTTTGGGTAAATAGGGTTTTATCAACACACCCTCTGCAGAATTTATGGTCCAAAAGAAATTTTGTCAATCGTTCATACCAAGCACGTGGTGCCTGTTTAAGACCATAAAGAGCTTTGTTTAGACGATATACGTATTGAGGGCACTTAGGATCTGAAAATTCCTTGGGTTGTTTCACATAAACTTCTTCAGCGAGATCTCCTTTTAGAAAAGCACTTTTAACATCCATTTGAAATAGTTTAGATTTTAATGCACATGCAATGGATAAAAGGATTCTGATAGACTCGAGGCGAGCTACAGGGGCAAATGTCTCATCAAAATCAATGCCTTCTATCTGCGAGTACCTTTGAGCTATAAGTCTTGCTTTGTTTCTAATCACATTCCCTGATTCATCAGATTTATTCTTGAAGATCTATTTGGTTCCAATGACATTAGTATCGAGTGGTCTGGGAACCAAATTCCATACCTCATTTCTTTGAAATTGTTGAAGTTCTTCTTGCATTGCATTTATCCAGTGTTCGTCTTGAAGGGCTTCAACAATGTTCTTAGGCTCAATCTTTGAGGTAAAATAGAAATGACTATAGATATTTTCTATCTGTCATCGAGTTCTTACACCAGCATTAGGATCTCCAATGATTTTCTCTCGAGGATGATCTTCTATAATGAGAATGTCAGATGATGGTTGAGGTTCACTGGGTAATAAAGTTTTGCTTTCAGGTTTTTCCAGTATGCATGAATCTACATCATCTTCTAATTCATTCACAGGTGCCTCTTCTTCATAAGGTTGATCATCGATTACCACATTTACTGATTCCTGAATAGTAAGAGTTCTTAGATTGTATACTCTGTACGCACGACTATTCATGGCATACCCCAAGAAGATTCCTTCATCACTTTTAGACTCAAATTTTCCTAGGTGATCTCTATCTCTCAAGATATAACATTTGCTACCAAAGACTCAAAAATATTTCACGTTAGGCAGTTTTCCATACCTAGTTCATATGGGGTTTTGTTTAGGCCTGCTCTAAGATATACTCTATTTATGATGTAGCAAGCAGTGTTGACAGCTTCTGCCCAAAAACTTTTAGCCATATCCTTCCCATTTAGCATAACTGACCCCATCTCCTGCAGTACTCGATTTTTTCTTTCAACGACTCCATTTTGCTGTGGGGGTTTTTGGAGCTAAGAATTCATGATGAATCCCTTTCTCATTGCAGTATTTTTCGAATTTTTCATTTTCAAATTCTCCACCATGATCACTTCTGATGCGATTGATCCCGTATCCTTTTTTATTTTGAAGTCGTTTTGCCAGAATCACGAATTCCTCAAAAGCATTTAATTTTTCTCGAAGAAATGTGACCCAAGTAAATCTGGTGTAGTCATCTACTACTACCAGGAAATATATTTTCTTCCCATGACTTTCCACTTTAGTTGGTCCAACTAGATCCATGTGTAGCAGATCCAAAGGTTTTGTTGTTGCAATAGAGGTTGTTTTCTTGTGTCCGGCCTTTATCTGTTTTCCTTTTAGACATTCTCCACAGACAACTTTTTCTTCTTTTCTAATCTTGGGAAGTCCCCTAACCAGATTCTTTGAACTGGGCTTTGCTAAATTTCGGTAGTGGACATGTCCCAACCTTTGGTGCCATAGTTTGGATTCATTTTTCACAGCCATGTTACACTTGTGGATAGCCCCCTCTCACTCGTACTTTCAATGACATAACAGTTATCACTAGTACGTAAACCTTTTATGAGAGATTTTCCTGTATGATCCAAAATTCTACACACATCCTTTGAGAAAGTGACAAGATGTTCTTTGTCATAGATTTGGGAGATACTCAGGAGATTATGTTTCAGGCCTTTTACACAGAGTACATGTTTGATTTTTGGAAGGCCTGGTACTGCTATAGTTTCTTGTCCAACTATCTTGGTTGAGCTTCCATCACCAAATGTGACAGATCCCCCATCAAAGTTTGAGTACTCACAAAAGTGTGTTTGGTCACCAGTCATGTGTTTGGAGCATCCACTGTCCAGATACCACTTTGAACTATTTTCAACTTTCAAGGCTATATGGATTACTGGACAACTATTCTGGTTTGTTACACCCTCTTGGACATTTTTGACCATGATTCCAACTTCAGTCAAGATCACTCTCTAGGTGGTGAAGCCCTTAAAGAGAGACCCGCTCTGATACCAATTGAAATAGCGGTGCAGACCACTTGAGTTGAAGTCGAAATATGCCAATATGTCCTAGAGGGGGTGAAAGGACTTTTTTAAAGATTTATGAGTAATTTAAAAATCCTATCACTCTAATCCTATCATGTATACAATTTTCCGGATTACTCAAATGTAACTCTATCGGCTTCCAAGCCAAGTAGAGGATCCAATTACAAACTAATCAAAATATAGCAATATGCAACTTAGTCTATGTTGGATGTGACTGTGTGTGTGTGAGAGAGATGTGATCAGATATATGAATATGAATGCATTGACATGAATTGCACATAGAGAAAAGCAATCACAAACACAGTCATTTTATAGTGGTTCGACGATAAGTCTACTCCACTCCCGGTTGTCGTACTCAACCCTTGAGTGTACCGGATTTCACTAAGGAGGTTTCCTAGGGTTCACCTCTAACCTAAGGTTTTAAATCAGGTTCACCTTCAACCTTTACAGAGGTTTTACGCGGTTCACCTCAAACCTAGAGTTTTGTTGGTTCACTCCTAACCAGATGTTTATGCTCTCCATAGAGCAAGGGTCCACACAACACACCCAGATTTTAGACCACATAGGTCAAGGACTTACACAAGGACCTAACAGTTTATGCCCTACACAAGAGCAAGGGTCCACACTGTGCACCCACTACGTACACTCTCGCCGGAGGCCTCCTTGAGGACTTCAAAGGGTGAGAACCACTTAAGACCAAGACCTAGAAAGGAATGATTACAAGTGTCCTCTTGACTCTAAATACTTACAGATAAGTTGATGAGTCCCGTTAAGCACAATGCCAAAGATCTCCTCCTTCTTGTTGACGAAGAGTCTTCAGCTCCCTTGATCCGCAATGCAAGATGATATACCAATACTTGGCTTAGGGTTGGGTTAAGGGTGAGATGGAATCCTACTCTCTAAAGATTTTCTTATAAGGATGATAGAGTAATTCCTCTCTTATGCATTCAAGGCATCCCAGCTTAATGATTTGCCATTAAGGTGGTAGCTGGAGGATCCTTGAATGCGGAAGTTCATTCTCCAATCCACTCTATTTAATATCAATGGTGAGGGTGGATTGGAGGATGAACTCCCTCGAGAGAAAGGGCTTAAGGTATAAGATGTAAGTTGAAACACACAAAAGCTCTCTCTATTCTCTCTTCCAGCAACAAAAGACAAGTCCTCTATATATAGGCAAAAAGCTTCAATGGATATAAAATGGTCACATTTATGACAGAGTTCGATATCATCGAGCAGGTTCGATATCATCGAGCGTATACTCTCGATAACATCGATGGTTCGCTCGATGACTCGGACTCGATGTCATACGCTTTTGAAACTCTTTGCCAATTGGTCGATGAATCGAAGCTATTGTCGATGTCATCGGATTTCGAACTCCAATTCCATCAATGACAGGATTGATCCATCGACACTTGAAAAATGAGAGAGACTTGACTTTGAGATATTTCAGGTTTTTATGAATGATCGGGGAAACCGTCGAGGTCATCTGAATTTGAATATCGATGACATCGAGATCAGAGTCGAGGCATCGATAATTCCAGTCGATTTAACTTTGAACTTGTTGGACAGATTATGGCTTCGTTCGATGCAATCGATCTGGTATCGATATCATTGATATTTGAATATCGATTAAATCGAAGGGCCCCCGATCATAGTTAAAAACATCTTGAAATAACTGCTGTAAGAAATGTGCGCCCACTGTCGATATCATCGATGGACCTCCGATCTTATCGATGTTTGAATTCAGATCATATCGGATGGTCATCGATATATCGAAGACTTTTGAGATTTTCATTAAAAAACAGGGGCGCCGAAAATCTGCCTGTCGATCTTATCGAGCCACTCTCGATGGGCTCGAGATTTGAATATCGATGATATCGATATGTGTATCGATACATCGATAATTCGTCCAGATAAATTGTGAAGTTGTTGGACATATTTAGTGCTTTTATCGATGATATCGATATGTGTATCGATACATCGATAAATCTGTCTAGATGAATATTCGGTTGCTGGACATTTTGGTCCTCTTATCGATAATATAGTTAAGGTATCGAGGACATCGACAGTACAGGTCGATCATACGAGGGTGCTTCTATAAAATCGACAGGGCGAGAAAAACATAGAGATTTTTCTATTTTTGAAAAAGTTTTCTCACCACAAAAACCCTAAGATGTCTATCTTGTTTTAAGGGTTTTAATTACCTGGTGTTTTGGGACATGGGATGTGAGGCTATGGTTTACCTATTGCGAGCTTCCACACATCCGGTTGAGGCAGACGCTTGAATTGTTCTTCCTATCGAGCTCTGTAGCCAGTTTGACTCACCATTCACGTAACTTGACAAACCAGGGCACTAGCAGGTGCACTTTCATTTCAACGGTGGAGATGGTCTTTGGTTGGTGGGATTGAGTGGTAGGGAGGTGGGCCACACTAGCTTCTCCTCTCTCCCATGGAAATGTTGGACGTGGGTTGCTTGGAAAATTAGGTAGATAGATGAGAGAGAGAGGGTTGTAAGGGAGAGGGATGGGTGAATGAGTGATTGAGTGATGGGTATGTACTTGACATGTACGGGTGTGTACGAGAGAGAGTTGAATTTGGGGTTGCTCTTGTACTTGACATGAGGTGATTGATGTGCACTTGATTGATGGGACATGTTATAGAGATTCTTTAGGGATTGCAAACAGCAGGCATTTTCTCGAACTGAATGCGACCCACATCTCCTGGCTTGGGATCACCTCGGCGTGTGAGACACGACATCAGAACTGCTGCGACGGCGCGGTCACTAGGGTACAAGTCTCAGGTTGAGCCGATTCTGATATACGGGACACAGCTTAGGATCACGCGCAAACGCCGATAACAGATCGCGGGTTGCTGGAATTCAACCGGGAGGACCGCGTAAGCCTACGAAACGGTACGGGCTAGGATATGGGTCTTATACTTGTAGTCTTGAACTTTGTGAACGTTCTTCAACTTGAATATGTAGAAAGTTTGATGATGACATGAACAACTTAAAATGCATGAAAATGATCTTTCCAACTTACCAAAAACATGATACAGATTCTAAATGGTTTCGCACAATAAAATTTGACAAATTCGGGTGCTGGATTTCCAATATAGCACTTAAAATCTCCCCCCTTGTCAAATTTGTGGCAAAACCAACTAAAGAATCATGCACCAGTAATGCTACTACAACTCACTACAACTCCCCCACACTCCAATACTCCCCCCCCCCTCAATCCAGGCGAAGGTGATTTATAGAGTATCTGTATTAAACAAATACATATCCAAAAAAAATATCTCCATATATCTCCACAATCACACATCTTATCATATATTATATCACATTTCTCCCCCTTTTTGCCACAATATGATAAAGGAAAGAAAATGAAAGAGAGGATTGAAGAAAAATATAAGAAAAGAATATGATTTAAGAGAGTGAATAACATAAACTTGTCCATAGATTAGTATCAAAATATTAACACGAAGCATAATAACATATTCAAAATATCGTCATGAAGCATAAACCAAACATGTCCAAGTACTATTTAAGCACAAGTTAAGATTTATTACAAACCCAACATGAATAACTACTAGTCAGAACCATAAGATGGTACAGGAATAGATGGATCAATTTGATGTAATCCATTATTTATGCGATGAAGATATTTGCACATATATTTGAATTGAGTCTCTTGGGATACATGCAAACCTTCCACCTTTTCCTCTAACGTTCTCAAACGTTCATCAAAAGCAGATGACTGATAATCAGGATCAGCATCATAATCAAATTCTAATTCATCAAAGATATTATCCATAGTCACATCATCAGGGGGTAGTGCTTCTTCATCTCAAGCTTCTTTAGTAGCTCCTCCAGCATCCCTATCAACTTGGCCAGGAGCGAACTTCAGATTCATCTTGTTAATGTTGGAATCGTTGAAGGGAAGATGAGAAATAGGAGATTCTCCAGTTGGCATGACCACAAGACAATGAGTAGTAAGGGTGATCATAAAGTAAGCGAAATGTATATTGCTATGGCCCGGATGGAGACGAAATTGAATTATCATATAGAAAATTAGAGATGGAAGACTGAGTGAAGATTGCGCACCATGAAAGAAGTTAATTCAGTCTTGTTACCAGATCTTGGGTAAACATTCGAGATAAAGATACGATGAAGAACTTTGTATCTGGGTAACATATGATTGGATCAGAGCGCAATCCCGGAATTCCAATCCAAGTTCATGTTGCATAAATCTCTGGTTAACATTCGTTTTTCAGATTCGGTCAATCTAGCAACCAATGAAGATATTGGTATTCCTTCATCATTAACAGGAATCTCCATTAAACTTGAGATCAAGTGACGATCTATTGCAAATGTACCTTCTTTAAATGTAATAGTGAAGGTTAAATCTTCAATAGACACATCACTAATGCAAGCAAACATGGCCTGGCCAATGGATCGATATGCGGGTTTGCCCCAATTCAATATGTTAGCCCATCCTACAGCCACTAGGAGGGAAATGATATTAAAAGAAATCAGATGATTGAAATTAACAGTTCATTCAACAATGACATTGCGAAGACGGATGTCCCGCACATATTTTGGGTCTTCTTTGGGTGGTCAAAGAGTACGCACTGAAATCGGTGTGGAACAGGAAGAAGAAGGACCACAAGTGGTTCTCTTCTTATATCTACCTTCCATTGCAAGAAGTAAAAATAGAATGCAAGAAGGGTTTATGGACTTCACCTAAATCATATTTTTAGTTAGAAATGCAAGGAAATCACTAGAAACCTTGAAATAAACCTTAGAATCAAGCAAATAGAAGTGTAAAGAACTAAAATCCGAAAGGAAAATGGAAAAGACGCACTAACCAAGTTGCAATCGAAGGTGGGTTCGACTGGTCGTTAAAGGGGTTGTTGGAGAAGATGAAGAGAGTGAAGCAAAAGTGGTTTTTCTCATCTTAAAAGCACCCTACACGCACTACTCGACTGGTCATGTACATACTCGATCGGTCGTGCCACGACTGGTCGAGTGTGTACTCTACTGGTCGTATAGACCCAAAAATATGCAATTTTATTAATATTTGAAATTCAATAAATTTGCAAAAATAACAATATACAATATGATACAAGAAGACACAATAATCTCAAATCACATTACACATACCAATATCCAATTTCAATTTAGCGAACTTGTTTCTGTCAAGTGGCTTAGTTAAAATATCCGCAAGTTGATTTTCAGTTTGAACATAATCCAAAGAAATAATTTTATCTTCCACTAATTCATGAATATAATGATATCTAATGTCAATATGCTTAGTTCGTGAATGCTGGATGAGATTTTTAGAGATGTTGATCGTGCTAGAGTTATCGCAATAAAGAACCATAATATCTTGCACAAATCCATAGTCATTTAGCATCCTTTTCATCTACACAAGCTGAGTGCATGCATTTCTGGCTGCAATATATTCAGCCTTAGCTGTGGATAGCGAAACAGAAATTTGTTTCTTGATATGCCATGAAACTAAACAGTTCCCGACATAAAAACATCCACCGTTGGTAGACCTTCAATCATCTATATTCCCAACCCAGTTAACATCCATATAACTAGCTAACTGAACATTAGTATCATATGGATACCAAAGGCCAAGATTGGCCAAACTTGTGACATATCTCATAATTCGCATGACAGCAATCAGGTGAGATTCTTTAGGATCTAATTGATATCTAGCAAGATAGATAGCTACGCTGAATGCTATATCAGGTCACCTCGCAGTTAAATATAATAAGCTACTAATCATACTGCGATACAACCTAAGATCTTCCCTTTTACCTGTTGCATTGGAGAGCTTAAGAGTCATACTGTAACGTACGCCTTGAAAATCAGGGTCGAGTAGCAACTCAACTCCCGAGTTCCAAAACATCACTTATGCAACATATATGCTTATGATTCAATGGTGTCTGTGTTAGTGCATTAATCATGAGTGAGATTATACCAAAACAGTAATTCATACTCCAGATCAAGTTGTAAAACGTAAGCGGAAGACTGAAAGACATAAAGAACATATAAGTCAAAAGATCACGATCGGTCTCTAGAGTATGAACACAACACTGAGTCACTGTACATGAAATATTAAATATAATATTACAAAAGTCGAAGTCTTAAAAATGGTTCAACTGTAATAAAACCCTGTAGCCCTGTTAATCCGAATAGCCTAAGCGAAGCCATTGGAGAACTACATGTAAGAGTACTCATCCTGATCGTCGTAATAATCAGGCTCCACCTCAGGGATCACGCCATCATCTGAAATCAAGACAGAGTCTGGTTGGTGTTTAAAACACCGTCCCCTAACGTGGGAGTGAGTGATCAACTCAGTGGAATCATAGAGCAAAGGTTAACATGTTATCAATTCAATCAAGCAGTAATGATAAAGCAGTAAATCACACATCCTTAAGTACTCTTATTAATGCAAGAATGATATGAATGTATGATGCATGCCCTCTCCTATGCTCTCTCAGCAACTTCATCTCACATTCGCGCATGAACAACACTGCCTCAGTGCTTGACCTGCTACACCTGAACACATGTGTAATGCAGTGCATGCATATGATTACCAAGCTCTTATTAGTCCTTTTCATACAGCAGGATTGAGAAACTAAGGTACCTCCCTTATATCATTCCCAAACAAGGATCCATTCTAGGTCGTCAGTCTTAGTAAATCTCATACGATGATGCGGTTCTAGGTCGCTGCAAAGGGCTCGTCGCTAAATCAGTACAGGCCTAGTGTATACTCTAGATGTTACGGAAGGGTTGTCGCCTCCACGTAGAATTAGAGTATACTCTAGGTCACTACAAAGGGCTCGTCACCAATCAGTGTAGGTCGACAGCTCGAATACAGTGTCCCATACCACCATATTCGGCTCACGAGTCTGGGTTGCTCACT
Organism: Magnolia officinalis; assembly: GCA_021015155.1. Classification (NCBI taxonomy): domain Eukaryota; kingdom Viridiplantae; phylum Streptophyta; class Magnoliopsida; order Magnoliales; family Magnoliaceae; genus Magnolia; species Magnolia officinalis. The sequence goes on from JAJHSJ010000012.1 coordinate 51,309,062, forward strand.
GGTTACTACGGGGAGGCTCGTCGCCCCAGCGTAGGCCGACAGCTCGACCACGGTGTCCCATACCACCATGTTCGGCTCATGAGTCTTACTTACGGATCAAGGTACCAAGGTTAACGGGATTTCCACTGGTGAGTTTGGTACCTTAGGTTCAAGCAGGAGCGTCCATACATGGTGAACATACATCGGCACATCGGGTTACTTAACGGGTTCGACTAGCACAAGCGCACCCAAAGTTGATCGACATGAAGTGCATAAGCTCTCCGTGTGGCCTAACCCAAACTCATTTTCTCACACACTTCACTCCGGGCTCAAGCGAATAGCCCCGAGACACTATCTGGATTTGATTTCCGAGATGGTTGTCAAGCCGAGCAAGGCGGTCTTAATTCTATAACTTCATATTATTCAGACTTTCGATGTGCAGTCCAGATCCGATACTGAGTTTCAATGTACTCCCGAGAGCAACTGGGTAATGAGATTGATCCTGGATTTCAGGGTAACCTAACGTCAATGATTCTACAAGTTTTGGGTCTTGTAAATCGTATTTAAAGTGGATCAAGCGGATTTCGTAGCTAATCTAGTTTAACACTTAGTTACTTTTGTCTAATTCCTAAAGGATTTGATCCTGAGTGATTTCTGCCTGAGGTGGTACTCGGGTCTTTGTACGGAATTTTTTGAGACATTACAATCTACCCCCCTTAAAGAAAAATTTCATCCTCGAAATTAGTACCTTTTCGTACTCCTCGAGAATTTGAGGGTAGTTCTTTCTAACCTCGGCCTCTGTCTCCCAAGTAGTCTCTTCCTCAGTGTGATGCGTCCACAATACTTTCACCAGTGGGATAACCTTGCTACGCAATACTTGCTCCTTCTCGTCTAAAATACACGTTGGACGTAGTACATATGTAGCGTCCTCGCTCAACTGTACCTGCTCCCACTTAATAATGTGGGAAGGGTCAGGAACGTATTTCTTCAGCATAGATACATGAAATACGTTGTGTACGCCCGCAAGTGGTGTGGGCAAAGCAAGATGGTATGCCACCACACCCACTCAGTCTAAGATCTGGAATGGGCCAATGAACCGCGGCGTAAGTTTCCCCAACTTGCCAAACCGAAGGACTCCCTTCATGGGGGAAACTCGGAGGAATACATGGTCCCCAACTTCGAAATCTAACGGTTGCCGCCTCGTATCGGCGTAGCTCTTCTATCTGCTCTGCGCTATAAGAAGTTGACGCCCAATAATGTCGATCTTCTTTGAGGTCGCCTGTACTAACTTTGGGCTAATCAAACTGTGTTCGCCAACCTCTGCACAGTAATGCGGTGCTCGGCAAGGGCGCCCATACAAGGCCTCGTAAGGAGCCATACCAATACTCGCTTGAAAACTGTTATTATAGGTGAACACTGCATGAAGGAGGTAGTCATCCCAACTGTCCTTGAAGTCTAAAACACAAGCCCGCAGCATATCCTTCAAAATCTGATTCACTCGCTCCGTCTGCCCATCGGTCTGTGGGTGAAACACGGTACTGAACTTCAACTTCACACCCATCGCTTCCTGGATACGAGTCCAGAAGATAGATGTGAATCACGTGTCTCTATCCGAGACGATCTTCAAGGGAACTCCATGCAGACGCACTATCTCCTTAATGTACAATCTGACCAACTCGTCTGCGGAGTTCGCAATTCTGATCGGAAGGAAATGAGCCGACTTTGTCAACTGGTTGAGGATCACCCAGATGGAATCATGTCCCTTCCTCGTCTTCAGCAGCCCCGATATGAAATCCATAGAGATGAAGTCCCACTTCCATTCAGCTATGGGCATGGGCTGAAGCAGTCCAGGAGGTCGGCGATGTTCAACCTTGACCTGCTGGCACGTGAGACAACGGGAGACATATTCTGCTATATGAGCCTTCATATTGTCCCACCAATACGACCTCTTCAGGTCCTGATACATCTTTGTGCTACCAGGATGCATCGCAAGCTTCGATCTGTGGGCAGCCTCGAGAATCTCCTGTCTCAAGTCATGAATGTCTAGGAAGCATAGGTGGCCACGGTATCGTTGGCCCCCATCTGTGCCAACTCTCCACTCAAAGTTCAATCAGCCGCTCATCGTCTTTCTGGGCTTCGATAATCCTGTCATCAATAAGTGGTCGCACCCGAATGTGCGCGACACTCTCAAATGGCTCCTCCACGGTGAGTTTTTACTCAAAGTCCTGCACGAACTCTACCATATCCCACTTTGCTATCATAAGCAGAGCCGCAAATACTATAGCCTTATTGCGGCTCAACGCGTCTGCCACAAGGTTAGCCTTGCCAGGATGATAGGAAACCTCGAACTTAAAGTCCTTCAAGGTTTCCATCCATCGGCATTGCCTTATATTCAAGTCCCGCTGAGTGAATATATATTGAAGTCTCTTGTGGTCATAGAAAACCTCGAACTCCTCTCCGTAGAGGTAATGTCTCCAGAGTTTTAATGCAAATATGACCGCTGCTAAATTGTAACGCCCTGAAAATCGGGGGTCGAGCATAAACTCAACTCCCGAGTTCCAGAACATCACTTATGCAACAAAATGAATGATGATTGAATGTTGACTGTATTCGTGCATTGAACATGAGTGAGATTAAGCCAAAACAACATATCATACTCCAGAGACAGTTAAATTTGCAAGCGGAAGACTGTGATAGATAGATAAAATATATAAACTATGATGAGTCTCCAGAGTGTGATAACATTACCAAGTTAAATAATTACAAGTACAGTTCTAAAATATACCAAATGTGAGGAAGTGTAATGTCTCTTATCCCAAGTACCATAGCCCCGTCAATACAATATCAGGTCTTCATTGACCTTCCAGAGAGATACAGATAGGAGAACTCCTATCATCATAGAAGTAGTCCGGCTTTGCTTCACAAGCATCGCCATCACTTGAAACTCAACAAATCTAGTTGGTGTGTACAACACCGTCCCGTAACGTGGGAGTGAGTAGCTAACTCAGTGGAACAGTAAAGCATAGGTTAACATGTTATCAACACAGTCAAGCAGTAAAATCAAACACTCCTGCCTACTCTTATTAATGCAAGTATGGATGCAGGTATGATGGATGCCCTCACCGACATACTCCCTCATGCGACACCATCTCACGTCGCGGCATGCTTTCATCCCACAGTGCTCCACATCTTCAAAGCACATGCAATGCATGATGAGCATGATTACCGAGTTTTTAATTAGTCCATTTCAAATAGCAGGATTGGGAAACTAAGGTACCTCCCTTGTATCATTCCCAAACATGATCCATTCTAGGGTCGTCAGTCCTAGTTAATATCAGACGACGGTGTGCTTTCTAGGTCACTGCAGAGGTTGCCAGGGCTGTTACGCACAAAGGTTACACCACTCCCCCATCACCCCTTAAACGATTCATCACAATACAGAAACAGGCCTAGTTCATACTCTATATACCGCGGCAAACCCTAAGGCGCACTGCGATTTCAGAGTATGCTCAAGGTCACGACAAAGGGCTGTCAGGGATGTTACGCACAAAGGTTGCACCGCTCCCCCATCACATTATCAGTGTAGGCCGACAGCACGAATATAGTGTCCCATACCACCATAATCAGCTCACGAGTCTGGTTGCTCACTGGTCACTACGGGGAGGCACGTGGCCCCACCGTAGGCCGACAGCTCGACCACGGTGTCCCATACCACCATGCCTGGCTCATGAGTCTTAGCGGATCGAGGTACCATGGTTAAAAGGGATTCCACTGGTAAGCTTGGTACCCTAGGTTCAAGCAGAGGCGTCCAAACATGGTGAACATACATAAGACAGATCGGGTTACTTGACGAGCTCTGCTAGCTCGAGCGTACAACAAGTTGAACGACATGAAGTGCATAAGCACTTCGCGTGGCCAACCACTATCGCCAACCGAAGTACGACTCGGGTTCGTCGAACACATATCACGTGGCAAATGAATCACAACCACGAATTCAATTCTGGTACCAATTGTCTGGACTATAATCATAGCCCCAAACACGATAACTTGCAGATAGATAAAGCAGTAATGGATCAAGATTTAAATCATACAATCAAAGTATGGTATTTTCCATTTAGGGCTGCCAGGGCTGTTGCACGCATTCGTTGCTCCACTCCCCCATCACCCATGATGGATCATACAACGTAAACATGAACTTAACATATGCATTACATAGATAAAGTCATAAAAGCAGTTGAGCATGTTATGAAGCACAACACAAGCATGAGTTTGTACATATTCAATTCCTAATCACACAACTATCCAAGGAAATCATACACATAGTTAAAAGAGTTGAGAATCATATCTCAACACCCTTATACATTACAATTTACTAACTACTACTCATTCAAACTTTGTAACAAACGCTTAGACTACCTACACCAACATACATGACATATGTTGATCACATAGGTATAAGGCCAAATCCTTTCACTAGGGAGTTACCCCAATCATAACACGCATACACCCACGACGGATAGTCAAGGCAAGCAGGAATCCAAGTTCCATATTCATTCAGTCATTTCCACAAACACTTAGGCCACACATTTTAACATATATAGTGTATATTGGCCGTGGCGTGATTTAGGGCAAATCCTTTCGTCAAAGGAATATCGCCAATACAACAATCAATTATCCATGACAATTAGTCATGGCGAGCACGAATGAGAATTCTATACTCATTCAGTCATTTTTACAAACACTTAGAATACACTATTACAACATACTTAGTATATGTTAGCAAACATGTATTAGGGCGAATCCTTTCGCCGAATAAGTATTTTATTCACATATCATATATTCATACTACAAATAATCATGTCCAACACACTTCCAAAATATATACGTATACGGTATTTTCTACAATACACAATTTCAACATACATAGTGTATATGAGCAAAACATGTATTAGGGCGAGTCCTTTCGCCGAACAAGTAATTTATCCATATATAATATATTCATACAACAAATAATCATGTCAAGCACATTTCCAAAATTTATACGTATACCGTACTTTCTACAAATACCTAGAGTATGTAGAATTCCATATTTTTCATTCTTAATCGAAACAGAAAACGGATAGCACTTTGTACATGTGCAATTGCATGCAATCATGAATCTATCATTATCTGACATTGAAAGCGTTGAAAACCATAACCTATACACCTAAGGTCCGCACCTTTTGTCGTAGAATTGTAACAGAGTCGATAGGTTTGCCAAGCTTCCGTATTTAGCAGTTTGGTAACCTATAGAATGAAATAGGTTAGCTATTTCACAACCTACAACTGTCTAAACCCCAAAACAGATTAGGGTTAGGGTTTCTTACCTAGAAATGACACCGGAAACGTCGGGAAAGCGATGAGAATCAAGCGGTGGAGCCCGAATAGCGGCAGGGAAGAGTGGCAGGGAGATTCTCCCATAGCTCCCACACTTTCTCTCTCTTTTCTCTCTTCTCAATCTAGGTTTTCTCTCAAATTCGTATGGCTGCAATGAGAGAGGGTTTAAGGTCCTTATATAGCTTAAAAACTCACCGAAATAGACTCCTAGTCAAAGTATACTTAGGTTATAACCAAAGCGGGGCAGTTTCAGCTCAACGGAGGACTTCTGGCGGGCCTCCTTGAGCCAAAGGTTGGACTTAAGCTCACTAACGCTGGATCTACATTCTATTAAGTTTTCGTTTCAGTGGAATTTCCAGATCACGCATGGCGGACCAGTTTCAGTTCAACGGTCAGCGGATCTCGATCGGAGATTACGAGTACATGTAAATGTGTATGAAATTTCTCCTGATCCGAGGGTGTAATTTGGTCTGATTCTGACGGTCTGGTTGCTTAAAACTGATCCGCAAGAGAGAGGTGCCAGATTATTATTCAAGATATTTTATTTTGAATTAATTTCACATTTCTCACACTCTTCACTCCGAGCTCAAGCGAATAGCGCTGGGACACTATCTGGATTTGATTTCCGAGATGGTTGTCAAGCCCAGCAAGGCGGTCCTAGTTCCTTAACTTCGTGTTAATCGGACTTCCGACGTGCGGTCCAGATCCGATATGGAGTTTCGAGATGCTCCCGAGAGCAGCAGGGTAATGAGATTGATCCTAGATTTTAGGGTAACCTAGCGTCAATGATTCTACAAGTTTTGGGTCTTGCAAATCGTATTTAAAGTGATTGGTGCTAATTTCACAGGCACTCTAGTTTAACACTAGCTAAATCTCGCCTAATTTCTAAAGGATTTAGTCCTGTAAGATTTCTGTCTGAGGTGGTACTTAGTCCTTTGTAGTTTGTATATAAAGTGATTCAAGTTATACTACTTAGCTAGTTTAAGATAGTGTCTATGGTGAAAGTACTTAGAAAATTTGAAGAGCAAGGTGGTGAAGGATGAGATTTGTGAAAGAAATGGGTTCACAAGCGATTTTAGCCTTTGGGACTGAGTTTTAACAAGTTGATAAGGTGTTAGGATCGACCCATTGCCTAAGGACGTCTAATCCCAGGTTGGTAAAAATCCGAGATGTTACACAACTCAAGGTCGTGCGTAGGATAATTCTCCTCGTGTTTCCTCAACTGCTGCTCGAGGCATATGCAATCACCCTGTCCTTCTGCATAAGGACACATCCTAAACCAATTCGAGACGCGTCGGTGTAAATCGTATACTTGATCCCTGCTCTAGCAATACTAGCACAGGAGCGGACATCAGTCTGTCCTTCAGTTCCTGAAACGTAACTTCCGCCTTCTCATTCCAGGCGAACTTCAGATCCTTCCGTGTCAACTGAGACAACGGCCTGGCTATCTTCGAGAAATCCCAAATGAATCATCGATAGTAACCAGCGAGTCCTAGAAAACTCCTCACCTCAGTAACCGAACCAGGCTGCTTCCCCAGTCCTAAACTGCGGCTACCTTAGCAAGGTCCACCACTATTCCTTCCTTGGACACCACATGTCCTAGGAACTTGACTTTCTCTTTCTAGAAGTTGCACTTCTTGTACTGTGCGAACAACTGGTTCTTCCTCAGAATGTTTAAGACCGCTTTTAGGTGTTCCTCGTGCTCTTCCCGACTCGTAGAGTATATCAGGATGCTATCGATAAACACGATGACAAATTGGTATAGAAATGGCCGAAATACCCGGTTCATCAGGTCCATGAACACGGTCGGTGCGTTCGTAGGACCGAAAGGCATCACGAGGAACTCGTAATGCCCAAAACTGGTCCTGAAGGCCATCTTCTGCACGTCTTCATCCCTGACGCGCAGCTGATGATACCCCGACTGTAGATCAATCTTCGAGAAGTATCGCGCCCCTTTCAACTGATCGAACAGATCGTCTATCCTGGGCAAAAGGACTTGTTTTTCACGATTAATTGGTTCAACCTGCGATAATCAATACATAATCGCAGCGACCCATCTTTCTTCTTGACAAATAACATAGGTGCTCCCCAAGGAGACACATTGGGTCGTATGAAGCCCTTCTCTACTAGCTCATCAATTTGTTTCCTCAGTTCCTCCATCTCACATGGAGGCATCCGATACATAGGTAATGAAACGGGGGTCGCACCAGGCACAAGATCAATAGTAAAATCAATCTCACACCGAGGAGGTAATCTAGGAATCTTCCTGAACACATCCTCAAATTCTCAAACTACTGGCATGTTCCTTAACGTCAGCCCATCAACATGCTCTAGTAGAGCAGCGTAACATCTAACACGACATGACCAACTAACCTGCACTGAAAAAGTAACGACCGTGCCGTCAGGTCCGTTGGCTATCACGACCCGATTATCGCAATCAATCTCTGCCTTTATCTCGGTGAGCCAGTCCATACCGAGGATAATGTCGTAGTGCCATAGTGGGGCGACAATGAGGTCAACAAATACTGTCCTGCTACCCAAGTCTACTGAGCAACCCTCACACGTCCGTGTGACATCCGAAAAAGTCTCAGTAGCAGTAGTGAGTCTCACTCCCTTCATGGGAGTAGTATGCAAAGCTAGACGCTTAACTGCTGCACATGAAATGATGGAGGTAGTGGACCCATTGTCCACTAATAAGAAGACAGGAGTACCTTGGACATGTGCAGTGACCTCGAAGGCCATAGGTGCTGTCTCTGGCTCTTCTGTTGTAAGTGCATGAACGCATGCCTGCTGCAGTCGGTTGGGCTGAGGCACCATAGGTCGCTGAGGTGGCCTAAATCGAGGTGCAGGAGGTCGGAATGATGGATGTACAGGAATAGTACGCAGGGGCGGAGCCGATATAGTCTAAGAGCGAGTGCGGTTGATCTTCTGCGGCGGCGAGAATCCACTGTCTCTCATACATACGAAACAGCTCTCCACTGGGTGGCCTGACCTCCCACAATAAGTGCATGTCACACCCGGTCGCTACATCGGAACTAGTGGCACCGAAATCCTGGGAGGAGAGTCTGTACAAGGCCTCTTGCCGAGGAATGGCCTGGTTGACATATCTGGTCGAGGCCTAGAGAGCATAGGCTCACGAGTACATGCTAAACGATCCCCGTCCTGCTCAGCCCGCATAGACATGTACACCAGCTCAGCATAGGAGGGTATGCTAGCACAACACATCTTCAAGCGAATATCAGGGTGCAGGCCCTCAGAAAAATGCCGCATCCGCATCTGTGCGTCGGCAAGGATCGTAGGAATATATCGGCTCAACTCCGTGAACCGATGCTCATACTCTGTCACTATCATGCCTCCCTGTTTGAGGCGTAAAAACTCATTCTCCTTCTCATGCCGGTACGTCTGGGGATAGTATTTCTCATGAAAGCGAAACTCAAAATCTGCCCAGGTCCATATATAGCCAACCACAATTGTCCGCAATACACTATCCCACTACAAGCTAGCCTCCTTTTCAAACATAAAGGTAGCTAACTTGACTTGCTCCTGCTCGGTACAATGTAGCATCCTCAGCATCTTGGAGATGCAGTCGAGCCAATATTCGGCCTCCTCGGGTCTGTAAGAACCCCTAAAGGTAGGAGGCCTCAAGTGCTAGAATCACTCGAGGAGACCACTCGTACCCAGATTACCCGTAAGGTATGCAGCAGGTACAGGGGGAGGCACACCCTCATCCTGATCAGAAGGCCCTACTGTCTCGACGGGACGTACAGATGGTGAAGGTGGAGCAGCACTTCCACCCTGAGCTAGGGCCCCTGCAATAGTAGTCAAGAGCTGCTGGTGCTGCTGCTACATCATCATCATCAACTGCTCCAACCTATCAGCAGGTGGGGTAGGCTCAGGCACATACTGTGTCGAAGATGACGCACGGTTCTGCTCACGAACGGGTGGTGTGTATGTTCGCGGTCCAACTGCAGGACCAAGAGAAGGCTGAGACTCAGGAATAGTCTCACGAATAGGGCCCAATCCGGGGTCCGTATGACCATCCCTCTGGGAAGGTGTCTGATCCATCGAATCAGTAAGTGCGAGGCGTGCTGTGCTCCGCGTGACCTTTCATGGCATGCCCTATATGACATAGGGTGCAACTCAGGTCAGATTTAACATACACACAAACTTATTACGTAGCATTCATACACTTCATAGCATAAAAGACTGCATGCATTTCATTAACCAAAATTTGTCATAATACATGGAATACAGAATTACATGAATCATGACAGAAGATGCACGTGAACTAATACAACCAAAGCTTCAAACACTGAAAACATTCTTCTACTACTACACTACTAGGCCCAACAACATGAACACAAACATAACTTAAAGCAGTAACCGAAACTAACTGCAAGACAACGACATGGCTGACTAGGCATCCCAGTCTGGTGACGGAGGAGGGGCACCCTTATCCTGTAAGCAGCACAAGATAGACTTCGACGTGCGAGTCACCTTCTTGAACTTGTGCTTCACGAGGCCTCGAAGATCTATAATATCCTGTCGTAGGACCGCCTGACCTTGTCATAGGGCAGCATGATCCTCCTCAAGTCGAGCTATACGAGCATCTCTAGCAGCCTGATCGGTGTCCTGCACCAGTGGCATAGGAGGGGAACTCTCCTACGAATCCTGGGCCTCCTCTTCTTCCTCGCTCTCTTCCCCTTCTACCTCTTCCCTGCTTTCCTCCTCGCTTTCATACTCCTCACTAGCCGTCTCATCCTCACTCTCATCAAGTCGGGCTTGTCGTTGTCGTGGCCCGATTTTCATCTGATTGAGAGTGGTTTCATTGATGAAATGTTGAGGCACTGGGAGTTCTGCGCCAAGACTGTAGCCAAACTCGCGTGCAATCTTTCATATAAGCTGGCCGAAGGGGAGCGAATCAGTCCTTCTATTTAAGCGTGCGGTCAGAACAATCTATCGCAAAACATACGTGGGCACGCACAACTTCTCTCCCTGCCCCGCCTGGTATAGAAAGTTGACCATCAGGCACGTGCACTCACTGCGATTGCTCCACCTGGGGTAGACGTTGGACGTAAAAATGTGATGGAGTAGACGGAAGTCGTCAGTCATGCTGGTCTCTAGAAGACTGTTATTTGGCTGCCATTGAACCAGTCGACCATAAAGAGAACGCGTATGGCCATCCCTTTCTCGTGCATTCTTCAGATTCTTCTCGCTCACGTGGACTTGACCAAGCGGTATGCCTAGGAGTCAAGCTATCAGGCCGGCATCGATTGTGGCCTCCCGATCTCTTCCGAATGGGATCTTGAACTGCAAGGGATCCAGCGTAGGCTCTCGAATATGGGCATAAAAAGCTCGGACAATACCCTCATTCGCGCAATATTTTTCCTCAAACTCAGGGCCCCAACTGGCTTCAGCTAGGCGCTCCAATAGCAGATACTCGCTAAAGAGCCGCCCATCCACCTGAGCTTCAAAAAGGACCCTACGGCCCGCATATCGTCCATGGGACAACTCTGCCAGTAGAGTTCTTGGGAGAGGAGCCTGGGGATCGAGGTCCCATTTAGTACGCACCTCACGTCCAACGCCCGTGCGTGCGGTGGCGCCTCGCGGTCTTCTCGAACGAGTAGGGCAGCTAGGCCCTGCTTCATCCGCAGCACCCTTTCTCTTTCCCATGAGAGAAAGAATGATGGAAAATGAGAAAATGGCCGTAATGAACTCAAATAGGGCCATGGAAAAAGGAAGAAAAGGGAGAAAGGGATGGAGTCATTAGGTCTCCACGGATTTGAGCCTCCAAGGGGCGAGTAAAGGCTCAAATGGAACGGAATGAAGAGGCAAACTAAAGAAAGAGGGTGGGTAGTGGGTGTACACGAATTTGAGCCTTGAATGGGGGATTTAAGAGCTCAAATCGGAGAGAAGGGAGAGGGTAGGCAGCAATGAGGATGAGTTTACAGCAGGGTGGTGGGTGTGGTGCATGAAAACGAAAGAGAAAGAGGTTGGAGGGGCGATTTTTATGCAAAATCAGAAGTTTAGGGGAGAAAGGGAAGCTTGGGAGGGTGATTTATGAAGGGAAGGAGGGTTTGGAAGGGTTTTAATAAAAACCCCATGCATCAGGGGGCCACACAACACCCCAAAGTCGATCGGCTTGCCCGGCTTGGCCCGTTAATCAGTGAGGCCTCGCCGACCTCTGGAGTGTTTGGCGAGGGTTCACCCTTTGGGTGAGGTCCTCCTGCCCCCTAGCCCCAAATGCATGTGGGTCCCACCCTGGGTCCCCCTGGAAGTGCCTAATTTGGGCCCCACCTCCGTTTTGAGCCTATTCGGGCAATTTCGGATACTATCTGATGTAACTTGGCATTTAACGATTTCTAAAGGCTGGGATGGGGTCATTTGTGATATAGACCCATCGTTTGATGGTCTAGAAGTGATCCGGGGTCGACTCATGCGATCATGGAGGTGTACGGACTCCATCTCGGCGATAATTTTCTGCGAACTTCGCTAATTGGCGAAACCGGGACTCCTATGACTGTTTCTACATTTTCTCGCACCCTCTTAAGTTGAATTTGTGTCAACGTACGTCGTGTGACCATAACCCAGGTTCGGTTTAATCCAAAACATGCTCTGATACCAACTTGTAACGCCCTGAAAATTGGGGTCGAGTAGCAACTCAACTCCCGAGTTCGAAAACATCACTTATGCAGCATATATGCTTATGATTCAATATTGTCTGTGTTAGTGCATTAATCATGAGTGGGATTATACCAAAATAGTAATTCATACTCCAGATCAAGTTGTAAAATGCAAGCGGACTCAGTATGAATACAACACTAAGTTACTGTACATGAAATATTACATATAATATTACAAAAGTCAAAGTCTCAAAAATGGTTCAACTGTAATAAAACCCTATAGCCCCGTCAATCCGGATAGCCTAAGTGAAGCCATCGGAGAACTGCATGTAAGAGTACTCGTCTTAATCGTCGTAATAATCAGGCTCCGCCTCAGGGGTCACGCCATCATCTGAAATCAAGACAGAGTCTGGTTGGTGTTTAAAAACACCGTCCCGTAATGTGGGAGTGAGTGATCAACTCCGTGGAATCATAGAGCAAAGGTTAACATGTATCAATTCAATCAAGCAATAATGATAAAGCAGTAAATCACACATCCCTAAGTACTCTTGTTAATGCAAGAATGATATGAATGTATGATGCATGCCCTCACCTACGCTCCCTCAGCGACTTCATCTCACCGTTCGCGCAAACAACGCTGCCTTAGTGCTTGACCTGCTACGCCTGAACGCACGCGTAATGCAGTGCATGCATATGATTACCAAGTTCTTATTAGTCCTTTTCATACAGCAGGATTGGAAAACTAAGGTACCTCCCTTATATCATTCCCAAACAAGGATCCATTCTAGGGTCGTCAATCCTAGTAAATCTCATATGATAATGCGGTTCTAGGTCGCTGCAAAGGGCTCGTCGCCAAATCAGTACAGGCCTAGTGTATACTCTAGATGCTATGGAAGGGTTGTTGCGTCCACGTAGAAACAGAGTATGCTCGAGGTCACTACAAAGGGCTCGTCACCAATCAGTGTAGGCCGACAGCTCGAATACAGTGTCTCATACCACCGTATTCGGCTCACGAGTCTGGGTTGCTCACTAGTCACTACGGGGAGGCTCGTCGCCCCAGCGTAGGCCAACAGCTCGACCACGGTGTTCCATACCACCATGTCCGGCTCATGAGTCTTGTGGATCAAGGTACTAAGGTTAACGGGATTCCACTGGTGAGTTTGGTACCTTAGGTTCAAGCAGGAGCGTCCATACATGGTGAACATACATCGACACATCGGGTTACTTGACGGGCTCGACTAGCACGAGCGCACCCAAAGTTGATCGACATGAAGTACATATACTCTCCTTGTGGCCTAACCACTGCCGACAACCTTAGTACGACTCGGGTTTGTTAAACACGTCCTACGTGGCGAATGAATCTCAGCCACAACTTCAAGCCAGTTACCGATTGCCTGGACTATAACATAGCCCCAATCACATTTAATTCTTAACCAGAAAACATGTGGAGTAGTCAAGCAGATTTAACAAAGTAATTCAAACATGTTAACAAGCATGTTATAAAGCACAATGAAAGCAGGAGATACAAACACATACATTTCATAAGTAAGCAATTAAATTAAATAGCTTGCATGGAGCAAATCATACACATCTCTAAGGTAGTTGAGAATCCTATCTCAACACCTACCCTACGCACTATCATCTAAGTACTTTACTCTTACAAGCATTTTCACAAACACTTAGCATGCACTTATTAACATACATAACGCATATTAGCTAAAACATGTATTAGGGCGAATCCTTTCGCCGAGTAGTAATTACACATATATCTAGCATATATACACAGTCATTAATCATGGCAAACACCACTTTCATATTTTGTACGTATACAGTATTTTCTACGAATATACAGAATACACTAAACGTCATAATTTGCATACATAACTGAATCGCATAACGAACGTCGTAATTGCATGTGAAATAACACCCAGATCATGAATCTATCATTATCCGACATTGAAAGCGTTGAAAAACCATAACCTAAGCATCTATGGTCCGCACCTTATGCCTTAGAAGTGAGTAACAGACTCAGTTAAACACCAAGTCTGTATCAACGGTAGAATGGCAACCTATGGCATGAAATAGGTTAGCTATTTCATCACTTACACTAGTTGGATCTCTAGAACTGATTAGAGTTAGGTTTTCTTACCCGAAAATGGAATCAGAATCGCCGGAAAAGCGATACAGTAGTGATGGATAGGCACGTAAAATAGCAGGATAGAGCAACAAGAATCTCCTCCCACTTCTCTCACACTTTCTCTCTCTATACTCTCTTTTCTCTCCTAGGGTTTTCCCAAATTTGTATGGAGTGAATGAGAGAGGGTTTAAGGTCCTTATATAGGCCCAGAATTGCCAGAAATAGGCCCAGGGCCAAGGTATACTTAGGTTATGTCCAAAGGGAGGTTGTTTCGTCTCAACGGAGCACATCCGGAGCCCCCCCTTGAGCCAAAGGTCGGACTTAAGCTCCTTGACTATGGATCTAGGTCGAGTTAAGTTTTCATTCCAGTCGGGTTCCCAGATCACACGTGGCGGACCAGTTTCAGTTCAACGGTCACCAGAACTCGATCAAGGTTACAAGTACACTGCCATGTGTAGGAAATTTCTCCTGATCCGAGGGTGTATTTGGGTTAGATTCTGACGGTCTGATTTCTTATATCAGGCCCGCAAGTGACAAGTCTCAGATTACTTAAATGAGATTTAATTTCTAAAGAAAAACACGTTTTCCACACACTTCACTTCGGGCTCAAGTGACTAGTCCCGGGACACTATCTGGATTTGATTTCTGAGATGGTTGTCAAGCCCAGCAAGGTGGTCCTAATTCTATAACTTCATATTATTCGGACTTTTGATGTGCGGTCCAGATCCGATACGGAGTTTCAATGTACTCCCGAGAGCAACTGGGTAATGAGATTGATCCTGGATTTCAGGGTAACCTAGCGTCTATGATTCTACAAGTTTTGGGTCTTGCAGATCGTATTTAATGTGGATCAAGCGGATTTCGTAGCTAATCTAGTTTAGCACTTAGTTGCTTTTGTCTAATTCCTAAAGGATTTGATCCTGAGTGATTTCTGCCTGAGGTGGTACGCGGGTCTTTGTACGGAATTTTTTGAGACATTACAAATACTCATAAAAGTATCGAAGTTTTTGCTGCTCTCAAATTCAAACTTCTTCACCAAGTTTAGAGCATACTTGGTTTGAGAAATAAAAATCCCGTCCTCAAGTTGTTTCACTTGTAGACTAAAAAAGTAGTTCAGTTCTCCAACCATGCTCATTTCAAACTTAGACTTCATCAATTCAGCAAACTTAGTAGACAAGTTAGAACAAGTAGAGCCATAAATAATGTCATCAACATATATCTGTACTATAAGTATGTGATCATTGTGTTTCTTTACAAATAGTGTCTTATTAACACTCCCCATTACAAAGTTGTGACTTAATAAAAACTTAGTCAGTTTCTCATACCATGCCTTGGGAACTTGTTTTAAACCATAGAGTGCCTTTTTCAATCGATAAACATGATCGGTGTATTTAGGGTCTTCAAAACCCTTAGGTTGTTCTACATGTACTTCCTCATGTAAATCATCATTCAAGAAAGCACTCTTGACATCCATTTGATAGATTTTGAACTTTTTGAAACAAGCATTGGATATAAATAATCTGATAGATTTAAGACGAGCTACTGAGGCAAAGGTTTCATCGTAATTGATACCTTCTATCTGAGTGTACCCTTGTACAACCAGTCTTGCCTTGTTTCTTATAATATTTCCCAATTCATCAGATTTATTTTTAAAAATTCACTTAGTTCCAATTATATGTTTATCATTAGGTCTAGGAACCAAATACCACACATCATTCCTTATGAATTGATTTAGTTTATCTTTCATAGCTACTATCTAGTTTTCATCAGTAAGCGCTTCTTTTACATTGACCGACTCAATCTGAGAAGTGAAGCACACATAATTATATGTGTTCTCTAATTGTCTTCGAGTGCGCACACCAGTGAGAGGGTTCCCAAGTATTTGATCAGTTGGATGGTCTTTAATTGACTGCAATTCAGAGTTATTTTGACTAGATGAAGAGTCTGGTTTATCAAATATCGAGACTTCATCATCTTCTGAACTAGAGACATGTGTATTCAAGTGATCATCTATAACCACATTAATGGACTCTTGAATAACACCAGTTCTCTTATTGAGAACACGATATGCTCGAATATTTAGAGCATACCCTAGAAAAATCCCTTCGTCACTTTTAGTGTCGAACTTCCCTAAATTTTCACGGTCACGCAAAATCTTGCTGCCAAAAACTCGAAAGTATTTGACTGTGGGCTTCTTATTGGACCACAGTTCATATGCAGTCTTATCATTTAATTTTCCAGTATAAACACGGTTTATTATATAACATGCAATGTCTTGAAGAACATGATTTTTCCTTTCAACAACCCCATTTTGTTGAGGTGTCTTAGGTGCAGAAAATTCATGCGATATCCCGTGATCGCTACAGAACTTCTCAAAATTGCTATTACAAATTTCGATCCATGGTCACTTTGGATTTTCGAAACATTTCATTCCTTCTCAGTTCGGATACACTTGAGTATCCTTTTCACTTCATCGAAAGTTTCAGACTTCTCTCTCATGAAAGCTACCCATGTATACCTAGTAAAGTCATCCACTATTACTAGAATGTATTTCTTACCACCTCGACTCTTCATTCTAGTAGGTCCAACGAGATCCATGTGGATGAGTTCAAGGGGTTTGAATGTGGCACTGAAGTTCACTTTCTTGTGAGTACTCCTAGTTTGTTTCCCAATCTAACATTTGCCGCAGATTTTATCCATTTTCTTTAACTTGGGTATACCTCTTATTAATTCGCCTTTGCTCAGTCTATAAAGATTATGGTAGTGTACATGTTCTAGGCGTTTATGCCATAATTCAGTCTCATTGGTCTGCACCATGTAACATGATAACTTAGATGAGCTCGAATCACTAACTATATAGTAATTTTCAGATGTTCTGCGACCAATTAATATCACAGAACCTTTCTCATTAGAAATTTCACACCCTTGATTAGTGAATTTGATGCTATGTTTATTATCGCAAATTTGAGAAAAGCTTAAGAGATTATGCTTAAGGCCTTCTACAAACAAAACATTCGTAAAAGGAGGAAGATTGAAGAGTTGAACAGTACCTTAGCCAATTATTCTGCAGTTGCTACCATCACCGAAAGTGACTAAACCATCAGTCATATCTTTAAGGTTGGTGAACAAATATTTGTCACCTGTCATGTGTCTAGAGCAACCACTGTCTAGGTACCACTTTGATTGACTCGAAGCCTTGAAATGGTATGGGCAACCAAATAAGTAACCTTAGGGACCCATTTCATTACTGTTTTGGATTTTGAAGCAATGTTGGTTTTTCTATGCTTGTAGTTGTTATACATTCTACCATTAGAGTTAGATTTCAGAAGCTCCTTGAGTAGATCCACAATTTTCTCAGCTAAGGGGATATAATTCTGATTTCTAAAATTGATATGGTTGTTTTTAAATTTAGTAGGCAGAGAAGTTTTAGGATTTTTTAAATTATTTTGATTAAGACTTTTACCTTTTGAGACAGAGGACTCCCCTTTAACAAACTTAGGAGGAGTAGACTTACATTTTAGAGGCGTATTCTTATCATATCCCAGACCAGATCTATCTCCATGTTTCCTTGTTCCGGTTAGCAATTTTTCTCGTTTAGGATCACCCTGGGCATGCCTCCAAGTTTTCTTCAAACTCAAGAGAGAAGAGACTTCTAGTTTTAGTTTTTCATTTTCTGATTTTAAATTTTCAACTTGGGACGTTTTGAAATCTAAATCACATTTAGTCTTTTCAAAATAATCAGAAAGATGCAATTTTTCTGAAACTAGGTTTTCAAAATCTTCTTTTAGCTTTAAAACTTTTCTTTCTGAAGTTTAAGTTTTACAGCTATCTTACAACTTTCCTTGTATAGGGCATTATAGGAATCTTGTAAATCTTCATCATTTTTCAGGATCACTCAGATTTTTATCATAAGTTGAATCACAATTCTCTGAGGAAGTGACTCTGGCTAAGTCATTAAGGCCTTGACCTCATTAGAAGATTCAGGTTTAGAATCATCTGACTTAGAAGAAGCTTCAGAGTAAGATGATTTATCCCATGTGGCCAACATGCCTTTTCTCTTTGGCTTGTCCTTTTTTAGACACCTATTTGTCAAATGCCCGTATTCATGGCAGTTGAAACATTGGCTGTCTTTAAGTGATTTCCAATTTTTAGATCTACCCTTTTTCTTCTTAGAGGGTTTTTGAAAATCAACTCTCTTTTTGCTTTTGAAAATTTTATAAAAACTTCTGGCTAATAGTGCCAGATCATCCTTTGAATTTTTGCAATCAGAATTACTCGAATTATTTTGAGAAATACTTTTAGATGACTTAAGGGCTATGGACTTACCTTTAGGAGCCTTGAAATTTAACTCGTAGGTTTGTAAAGAACTAACAAGTTCTTCAACCCGCATATTATTCGTATCACGAAGTTCTTGAATGGCAGTGACCTTAGAATTGAACCTTTCAGGCAATAAACACAGTATCTTTGTACAAACTTTACTTTCTGGAATGCTATCTCCAAGACCCCACATTGAGTTGACTATGTCATTCAGTTTAGTGTAGAAGTCCATGAAGTTTCACTTTCTTCCATACGTATTTCATCAAACCTAGTGGTGAGTGATTTGAATTTTAGATTTCTTGACTGTAGTCGTACCCTCGTGTGTCATTTCTAAGATATCAGGCTTGCTTGCTTTGTAGTATCACAAGATAGAATCCTTTTGAATTCATCTGGTGATAATGCGTAAGTGATTGCATTTAAAGCTTTGGCATTGACACTACTCTCATTTTTCTAAAAAGTGGTCCATGAAAAATATGGTGATTCTTTTAAGGACTTAGTTCCATCAGTGCCTAGAACTTCAATTGTAGGTGGGGTCCACCTAGTCATTGTTGCTTGCCACACTCTTTCATCCATGGATTTCAGAAAAATCCTCATCTTGGCTTACCAATATGCATAGTTGGAGCCATCAAAAGGTGGAGGCCTAGTAATAGAGAGGCTATCAAAATTTGACATATCATAAGCTTGAGATTGGTTAGCTCAGGAAATGAATCCAAATAAAAAATAAGCTATTAGGCTTTGATACCACTTGAAAAGGCCGAGCTCTGAGTCCTAGAGGGAGGATGAATAGGACTATGTCAAATTTAAAAAATAAATGCGGAATACAAAGATAGATAGTACAAACGAAAAAGCAACCTCAAATGCACAAGTCTTGAGAGGTTGATACAAACTGAGTTTTAAGGACAACCTTACACCAAAACCAAGGTTGGTAGGACAACCTTACTAGAACGTTGGTAAGTATCAAAAACTCAAACTTAGAAATAGGCAAGGGAAATAAACTAAGTTATTGCAACATTCACCTTAAGTGCATAAAAGGAAATTACAACATTCACACACATAAACAAATATTATCATCCACCACAACTCCAGGAATTATAGTGGTTCGTTTATGTGTACACCAACTGTTAGCAAACAACCACACAACTACTCCACTTCCAATATCCACACCCACGGGATATTGGCTTTCACTATGAAATAAGGTTTTCAAAGGTTCACCTTAAAACCTTCACAATTGTGTCTTTCAAATGGGCTTACACAATTACAAAAACCCCACAATGAGTTTTTCCTGGCTGAATCTCATAAACCACAAAAGCAGAAAATTAAAATACTTATCTGAATATTTCGATGTAGCCCGGTAAAACCAGTTCAATGTAGACATAGATATTCAATGTCCAATCTCACAAATAAAAGGGTTCTAGGTCTAAATGATTTTTAAATTAAATCAACCTGGGACTAGCTTAATTTGATTTTGAGCTTAAGAGGGTAAATCACAATTTTCCTTTTTAAATATAATAGAATTGAATAGAGATCACAAAATCAAATACAAAAATCTATAAATAGAATCTAAAATGAATAAGTAATAGCTTCACAATTGCAGAAACTCATCTCTCAGAGTGATGACTTGATTATCCTTAGAATGAATGAAAAACTCTGAGATTCGTCCTCTATTTATAGGTAAAAATTATGTTCTCTCGACTGGTTTAAGGGTCAGTTCGATTGGTCGAAGCACCGACCAATTTTCAAAATTTCTAGCTCGATAAGATAAACCTGTTACTCGACTGGTTGAATGGCCTGCTCGACTGGTCGAGCAATGCACTTGACTGGTCGAGTGGGACTAGAAAAGCTTGTTGGACTTTGAGTCGAGCACTGCATGACTGGTCAAGACTGTTCACTCGACTGGTTGAGCAGTGTCCTCGACGGGTCGAGTCATAACTAAAAATTCCAAAAATTCTCAACAAATCTAGGACTGGTCGAGAACACTTGAGACTGGTAGAGCCAGTTCTTGGACTAGTCGAAGAAAGGCCTATAAACTTGTACATTGACCCAAATTAAGTATGCAATCAATATGACCTAACCTATGGTCAATCTAGGGTCATTCATACGTTAATTGTGAGTTTAGAACGTCGAAACATCGATCGCTTTCGATTACTTGAAGTACATGGAGCTTGTCCTTGAAGTCTTGAACTTGAGATAGACTTAAGGTAGTGATCTTGAACTTTAGCTTGAGCTTCGAACTTCTGTTCTTATACTTGAGCTTGTAGTCTTGAACTTTGTCAACGTTCTTCAACTCGAATATGTAGAAAAGTTCGACGATGACGTGGACAACTCAAAATGCATGAAAATGATCTTTCCAACTTATCAAAACATGATACAGATTCTAAATGGTTTGGCATAATAAAATTTGACAAATTCGAGTGCTGGATTTCCAATATAGCACTTACAAGAGTTCAGACAGAGTTGGTACACACTCAAGCCGATCAATTCTGTGTTTGAACTGAGAATGTTAACAGATGGATGGCTAACCAAACCGAAGTCATGCCTCGGTTAATGACCATCATTACTGAAAGAGCACTTATGACAACATAGCATAATGCTAAAGTAAGTTCTACTGGTAACATGGTTCAACCACCATCGATACCTCCCTTACAGCGGAGCACGCTTCCTGTTCCAATTCAGGATGGGCGGAATGCTCCGCTGCCCACTGAGTTCAGTTGACCGTTATGACAACCCCAAGTGTAGTGCTGCGATATAGTAATAACTCGGTGAGACTGAGGTTGTACCCACGTGGAACTATAACTAGAATATAAACTAACTACTAAATTCATATTTAAATAGTAATTTTGTAAGAAACTATCAAAGATAAAATATGAGAGTGCCAAGGATCCACTTATAGCTTACGTAATGTTACTTTACTTGATTCAATTAGATCACACAACTGGAATCGAAGTCTTATCCTATCCAGCCGGATAATGGGGAGTTTAATCATCATTCACATAATTCAAAACAGATTTGAACTTCATTGAATTGGTTCCCTTATAAATTGCAACAACATATTGATCATTGGGAATTCAAATCATTTATTATGCCCAGAGTCAATGATAGATCAATGGATTTTATAGACCAAACAATTACAAAACATGTAAGATAATATCAATAGTCTTCTTAAGCATCCAAAGTGTCTGGAGTCGATAATGGATCAAGGTAAACCAAAAATACTTCTTCATTCAAACCAAAATCAATGAATTGTTCAACATGAAAACCAAATAACTTGAATCAAAATAAGAAAAACTACAAGCTTCACTTCTTAGCTAAGAGATTAACCAACCATGGACATGATTGAACTATAACTCTTAAAAAAAAATATAAAAACTAACTAGAACCGAAGGATTGAAAAGGACGAAGGACTCCTTGAATCTCCACAACTCCTTGCTCTACTCCTTTTACCCTAATCTGCATGTAGAAACTCCTAAAACATCCCTTTATATAGACTTGATTCACACCAACTTCAAAACCAACTTGATTTTACGCAGCTATCGCAGCTTCGATGACATCGAGCTCCTATCGAAGAGTCCGAGTGAAATTGGAAAACTGTCTAATAAAGAAAATTTGAATCTGTATAATTTCTCGATGTCATCGAACCTCCTTTGATGAAGTTAAATATTGAGGGTCAAATATTGCATATTAGACCCCAGTTTTACTTGATTTTATGAACATGATACTGTTTAACAGCCTACTTTAATCGTGTTTGTGTTGCAAGGTGAATTTAGGAGCCTGCACTGAAAAAGGGTACTAAAAGCATGGATTTAAAACTCATAAATCACCAAGGTAAGGGACGGACCCTAGGGGGCCGAGATCGAAGAATTTACATGCTAGAGATCTGAGAAAATCACACCACTCAGTTAAACGGGCCTGAAAATCGTCCAGAATGCAAGATCATAAGGTTCCCACTATCCGTTTGGCTTGAAACTTTATATCTGGCCTGAGAACCATAAATTAACCGTACACATCAAAATTCAGCCATTTGATCCTTGTGGAAGTGGCCCAACGGAGAGATCAGAGGGCGCTATCCATTAAAGAGCATCTTGGTAATCTATAAGCAATCAAGGCTCAAAGTTAGGCATTAGAAAGAGCACGAAAAATAACAAATACTGGTAAAATTTCGTCTCATTCGCACGATGCAGTCGAGAGATATGGACGACAGAGGTTGTAATAAAAGAGAAGGGCAAATTTGTAAATAGATGTGTCATGCATGACACCAAGTAGACGTGGGAAGTAATTGTGTTTTCAATGGTGAGTGTTGTCTGCACATCTATTGAACGTGTGGCCCACTTACCGATTAGATCCTTTTGATACTTGAGGCCATGAACCAACACGACATACAGGAGCCGATGGAGGGAGTGAATTTCTAGGACGGACATCGCAGTGGACCCCACCTATTTTGAACAACATTCTAAAAAAAAGGCACTCGTCTAGCGGACGACGACACCGGGCTTGACAACAACTTTTACTCCTACATTGATGATGGTGTGGTCCACTCAATACTCGGATCCACCCCATATTTTGACCCCTATCTTAACACAATCCTACCAACCCAATGAATGGGATAGATTTATCAAAATAGCAAGGTGGGCCCCATTTCATATAGCCGCAGCGACGAATTTGCAAAAGAAACGGGAAACAGTTTCCTTTTGGGTTAGCAGTGGAAGTCCGTCCGCTGGGAGTTGAGGTGGCCCACCACGATCACCCAATGGATGATTCGAGACGTCCATCATGTCCAGGGGAGGGCGTCAACCAAAACTCTCTTGTTCTTGTGCAACCATGCACAAGAACAAGATTGTAAAGCAAGGAACAAGTTGCCATGTCTATTAGTGGTGTGGTCCACCCAGAACTCGAATATACTTTGATTTTGGAAGAGTGGCCTAAATCGACACCACGAAGCTAGTGGACAGACTTGATTCTTCAGCAAACACAAAATATGGGCCCCACCAAGCATCAAACACAAGATGACTTCTCTCCTGCACATGTAGTCTGCTGCTTAAATAATTTCTGTAGGAAGTCTCCACCGCCTTTGTGCGTAAAGAAGGTCGGCGGCCGTCCTAGCATCCCCTTTTAGGCTCTATAAAAGGAGAAGAAAGAGAGAGGCAGCCATCATCCTTTGGACATGGAAACGGGCAGTCGTGGAGGCATGGAGCGGGTTGACAACAAGAGTTTTCCTTTTCCCTTCTCTTTTTCCTTTGATTTTCTTTTAGCTTTGATGTTTTTCCTAGCCTCATCATGTCTATGATGGGCTAAGCCTCTTAGGTAGGGTTAAGAGGTGAAGCTTATAGTGTGATGGGTTGTGCCTATAGCTTGGATTCATGTTTTAATTGAACTCTCTTTTGATTTTAGTTTGATTAATAGGAATGCTTTCAGTTTTTAATAGTTTGTTGTGACTTAAATTACAATGGATCTGCGATAGCTTTAAGCATGTTCTTAGCATTATAGAGTTTGTGAATTTGGGAACCCTTTTATTCACCATCGTCTCATGGGCATGGTTGGATGATGGAATCCTCCCCAACATTCATACATCCCTTAGATTGGTTATGTATTGGCTAAATTCTGTTGTTTACTTTGTCTCATGGGCATGCTTTTGTGATGGAATCAATTCTAATTCTCATTCCTATCTTCTATTTGATAACTAGATTAAAAGGAAGTTCATATTTGTGTTTTAATGGATTATCTTCCAACTGGATGAAGATAAAACTCTAAATCCAGTTGTGTTCTTGAATCAAACGTAGATCTCTCTGATCTTTCCAAGTGGATCCTTGGCACCCTAGTTTCCCTACTTTGAATTTTACAATTTTTAGTTAATCAAAATTCACAATTATTCCCTTAATTATTCCTAATTTTGATCACATATTCGCCTAGTTCTAGTTCAAGTTACTTTTAGATTACGTACAAGGTTTAGTCCCTGTGGATTCGACCTCGGTCTTATCGAGATTATTACTACTTCACAACCCTATACTTGGGGTGTGAACATTAAATTGGCTTCGATGACATTGATCATCTACTCGATGGCAGCGAAGAATGCTTTAATATGTCCAGTAACAAAATCAGATTTTTCTGATTTTTGTAATGGGATCGAAGTGGCTTCGATGACATTAACATTTACTTCAAAGGTATCGAAGTTGTCATCGATGGCATCGAAAGGTCGATTTATGCACTTTTGATTTTCTTCACTTCGATTCCTCGATTTTCTTCCTTCTTCACTTGGTTTCCTTGAATCTTAGACTCTTGAATTATTCAATCTTGACCTCCAAAGATCCAATCCTTCACTTGGTAATTCTTTAAGCATTAAATCCATGCTTTAAGCATCCTTTTCTCCTTAGCTCTCAGAATCACCTCATAAGAGAAAACATGTGTTGGATCAATTAAGCACATTCATATTTATAAAACTAATGTATAACAATAGGGAAATATACAATATTTCACTCTCAACACTGACTAGAGCGGGAGGTCAGAAATTTTATCCTTGAATCTTGAAATCAAGACATGTTGGCAGGATACATTTTCCAACATTTGCCCAAGAATCCACTATTACATGAGGGGCAGAACCGAGTAAGTCCTAATCCACCACCGATGGTTGAATCTCAATGTGTGGATCGTGACCAGATCATGCAAATGGTCTAAGAGGTGGCAAGTCAAGTCCTTAGCCGTAATACTATTCTGGTCTACCGTAAGACATATCCTAAATGGATTGACCGACAATACCCATTACCGAGGAATTATCGATTGGATTTTGTACTATTCTCGGACGATCTTAGTTGGTTAACCATTAAATATGTAGGTCGATTCACTATGCAATGTAGTGAACTGGCTAACAATGACTATCATAAGTTGTAATTATTCAGTCATTTATTGACGATAGCAGCCTTCATGTGGTACTCCAACTTACTGCCAAATTCAATCTATACCTAGCAGGAAATGGAGGAAAAATTCCATGCCCAGTTCTTTTATAAGGACAAAGAGATGATCATGTCCGATTTCACATGCTTCCGACATTTGTTAGGGGAATCTTATAAGAGTTACATTACCCAGTTCAAGAGAGCAAAAAGCCAGTATAAAGTTATTACAATCGAGTTTGAATTTGCGCAACGTGTGCAAGACGACTTGGAAGACAAACTCCAAAAAAAATTCATTGGAACAGAGTTTGTGGATTTGTATGATTTAATCAGGAAAGTTTCCAGATATGAGAAACTTCTTCAGGAATGAGTATGCAAAATAACTCGACAATCGGAACATATTATCATGACCCTAAATATGAAGTCGCAATTGCCGAGGTATTGACAAAAAAACCACTCATATGCTCAACATTGTTCAAAGTGGAAACAATTGTGCCGGCCACACAAAAAGCCGGAAGATAAATACTTTTGATATCAACTGTGAAATGTTTGAAATACTATTGGTGGGGAAGTTTATTAAAGTTCCTAGAATCACAAAATACCCACGATCGATGAATTGAAAATATTGAATATTACAAATGACATGGAACACATTCTCATTCAACTAACAAATGTATAATGTTCAGGAACATTGTTTAGGATAACATTGATCGTGAATTGTTAAAATTTTCTAAGAAAGGTGAAGAAGCAATGTTTATTGTCTAATACATTCCCGCTAATCTGAACATCAACAACATGGCCATGGCGAATTTACAAAAATTGGATTGACTCTAACAGAGGTTGATCTCAATCTTGGTAGTTACTATGGCGTGTTGCGCCAACCGATGTCAAGGCGGTATCAGTCCTATGTAGCAACCGCAAATTTCGCAAATCGATCGTGACCAGTACAACATATCAGTCACGGCTCGCAATTATGAAACCAATGTGCCAGAAAATAAGGGCTCAGATTTACCTGATTTTTGGTTTTTTAATTCGTCCTGAAGAGGCATATCAGATGAATGAATTGGATGGCACATAGGCAACGAAGTGGGCCCTACACATGACTGGTAGGTGTCCAATCCCAATTGTTTCCTATGGTCCGACCCACTTGAATGTTGGATTTGATGGCATATAGACAACTCACTGGGCCGTACACAAAACTAAAAGTGGTGTTCAATCCCAGCTGTTTGCTATGGTCTGGCCCACCCGAGTGTTGGATTTGATGGTATGTAGACAACGCAGTAGGCCGGGCACAAAACTTAAAGTGGGTGTTCAATCCCAACCGTTTCCTATGGCCTAGCCCACCTTAGTGTTAGATTGATGGCATATAGAGAACACGGTGGGCCGTACACAAGATCATTGGCGTGTATCCAATCCTAACTATTTCCTATGTTCTGGCCCACCTGAATGTTGGATCTGAGACAGCGCACTTGATTTACCTTATGGGTGGGCAATGAAAAAAAAAAAAAAAATGATTAAACGCTAGAAGGAGGGCTTGAACCTCCGACCTTGTGGTTAACAGCCACACGCTCTAGCCAACTGAGCTATTCCAGCACAAGTGATTAATTATATCATATCAAATTACTTCACGTGGAAATACGAAAGGAAAAAAATTAAAAAAAAAATCAAACGCTAGAAGGAGGGCTTGAACCTCCGACCTTGTGGTTAACAGCCACACGCTCTAGCCAACTGAGCTATTCCAGCACAGATGACTAATTTTATCATATAAACTAGTTATTAAATTTCTAATTCCATTGCTTCACTTTGGCAGACCATTCAATCGATCTGAACTGTTTATTAAGTGATTAACACATTCTACGGAATACTTTGCAAGAATCGCCGATCAAAAGATCCAATCCATCTATGATTTGGCCTTGTTTTATGTAGCAATCATTTTCCAAGCCATGGATGGGATTGTTATGATTGTCCAACAAAAGTGATACTTTAGAATCATAAGCAATCCATCGTGATTCCTAACAAATAGATGGATAAAATTGGTGATCGGACCCATTTTTGTTTAAAAGATCTTGTTCGTTCATATTAGCAGTAATTGATCAAATGGTTAATATTTCTCGGATTGGTATAATGTTAGAATGGTAGCCCATGAAATGTTTTTCATACCCAATGAACCGTTTAGATGGTTGGGCTGTCCAAACATCCTAATGCAAATGTTATGAGAGCATTTGGTCATTTCTTTTAAAGTTATATTTCAAAATCAAGTAAAATAAGAAGTGTCCGTCTCAAGTTGGCCACAAGGCTGGTATCTGATATGGAAGTTGAAGGTGATTCCTTACTCATAATCTCTGCAATAAACAACTGGGTCGACTTGAGTTTGAGGATAAAGCGACTGTTTTGGAGCTACATGGCTCTTCTAAGTTGGTTGAACAGGTTTAAGGTTTCTCACAAGTTGAGAGAAGTGAATACTTACAATTATGCATTGTCTAAAATAATGGATACAAACTATTAGGACTGGAGGGGATGCCCTCCTAAGTTTCTTGTAAATATTCTTTTGCTCAGCTACTATTTAGCATGAGCTTTGCTACGTGCGCATGTATGTAAAGATCATTTACATGTTAGAGATATTTCAAAACTTCAAAAATTATATATATTATAAAAGGAGGGATAAACTATGTTTTTTTTTTTTAAGTCCTACGTTGGAAAGGAAGAAAGAGGGGAGAACTTTTAGTCCTACATTGGATAGGAAGAAAGGTTGTGAAGTAATTTACAAACCTTTGCTTACAATAGACTCTTGTGAAATATGGTACATTATTCTTTGGCCTGTACGCACGCCCGAAGTTGGCCAGATGGAAAAATTGGCCTAGATATTAGTTAACGTGAGTGTAGGCCTGAGAGTATTGTTGGGTTTGGTTTTGTCCGAATTTACAATTCTTTATAAAAATAAAAAAATAAAAAATTATTGTGTGAAACATCCTATTTTATCAGGCGCATTTGAAGCGTCGTGGCCATATTTAATCAGGTCATCGAAACATTTCTTAACATGTCATGCTGGTATTATATTCAAACCCAAACTTCTACTCAAAAATGTTTTATAAAGGAGCCTTAATTTCATTCCTTGGGTAACACTAACTATTTATTTATTTATTTCCTTCTGAAACTTTTTCTTCTTAGTTTGTTTTCCTATTGGAGATACGGTGTTGGGAATTTCACTGCCTATGCACGCTGTGAAGTACCTCCTTGTTGGGCATTGTATAACACGCTGGGAGCCTCATGCATTGGTTTAGTTGTGGAGAAAACCAAACTGGTTTTCGTATGAAAAGAGCAACCGACCAGAGGAAGAGCACTAGAGTGAGTTCTCCAAGACAACAGAGCATAAAGCTTGGGGAGCTCGGAAGATAATGTCAGTAATCCTCTTGACAGAGGATCGATCTCGACCTGAGCTCCTTAAAGACAGAGCTCTCGTGCAAAGAACCCTTCCCTGAGCTGAGTAGGTCAACCGCCATCAGGTTGAGCGATGATCTCAGAGAATATCCCGCTCCGAATCAAGGGATCAAGTCCGACATAGCTGAAGATCACGCCAACCGAGGCAAGCTGATGATAAATTCGGAGGAAGATCCATATCCAAGATAAGATCTCAGTGTATCCCTATGTGGCGTATCCCTATAAAATTTTACAAGATATGCAATCCCAACACGATCCTATGAACCCTATAAATGCTCCCGTTGCGTATGAAGGAGGAGGTAACAAAAAACCCTCGCTCAAGTCCTGCTTCCACCTTTAGTCTATCCGCTTGACTCAGGCATCGGAGGGTCCTCGGCCACAATCGGCACCCCCGCTGTCCTTTACATATTGTCTGCGCAGGTATACTTGACAGGTCTGCTTCTGTAGGCGGCTACACTTGTCCATCCAAATTCAAGCAACAACAGATTGGCACCGTCTGTGAGAACGACTGAAAAGCCATAAAGTTCACACTAACTCTAGCATGGATCGTGACTTTTTCCTCTTCCCCTTTAATGGGTAAAAAGAAGGGAAAAGCACCGACCATGCCCGAGCCTACTCATGGCTAGCCGCTTGAGGACGCTCAGGCTACGCAGTCATCCCCCTGGTCCCAGCTACCATCGCAAAGTAATGGCGTAAAGATCCCAGAACTGGGGAAGCCGACTCATCTCCCTCGAGAATTAGATAATAGTATTGGCCGTCAATGTCGACCGTATCATGAAGCTCCTAGAAAGGCAACATGCACTCCTCACTGATCAACGCGAAGAGTTGGAGGTAGTGACTGAACAATCCTACCCAACACCTTCGCACCCTAAACTGCACTCCGTAAAGGCCCGGCTAGGGGGAGCATGCTCGCCCGGACATAGACCCCAAAAACCATCCTGCTTATCAAGTCTGATCTGCGCCATGCACTGGATAAAAAAAAGACAGGCTTGGGAAAAAGGCTCTAGAAATCATTGCTAAAAATGAAGTCCCCTGGGGGCAGAAGTTAAAGAAATTTAGGTTCAGTTCGGTGATATACAACAAGCCTGCTCAGCAAAGGCTCTAACTTTCGTCGATGCCCTTTTCGAATAAACTGAACCACCATTTACAGACAACATCATGCAAACTCTGCTGTTGTCAAGATTCTGGATGCCTTAAATATCACCCTATTCATGCTCGAAGGATCCACCTGAACACCTAGAATCCTTCAGAGCATGGATGGAACTCCACGGTGCCTTCGAACCGGTAATGTACGGGGCGTTCTCCCTAACTCTAACTGGAGTGGTTCGAAAGTGGTACAGGTAACTAAAGCCAAAATCCATTAATTTGCTCACCCAACTCAGCATGACTTTCGCCACCCAATTCATTGGGGGTAAAGACATAAGAAAACCTTCAACTCACCTCCTTACAATAACACAAAGGAAGAATGTGTTGCTGAAAGATTACAACATCTGATTTAACGTTGAGGCTGTCTAGGTAGATGGCTATTCGGAGCAGGTGGCTCTCACAGTCATGATGGCTAACCTCAAGCGAGAAAAGTTCATTTTCTCAACTGGGAAGAATTCTCGACAACTCTTGCTGACCTCCTTAATCGGGCTAAAAAATATTCTAATATTGAGGAGTTATTTAGCGCGTGCAAAAACACTTAAGGTGAGAGCCGCTCAACAAAGATAGGAAAAGGAAGGAAGGAAGGTAAGGAGGCACCTGGTGCAAGCTACAAAAGGAGAAAGGACAACAACCAGAGCAGTATCCATAGACCTAGCCGACCCCCAGAGAGCCGGTTTTGCAGGTATACCCCATTGAATACTACGTTAGAACAACTACTCATGGAGGTCGAAGATAAGAAGATTCTGAGGTGACCAAATAAAATGAGGGTTGGCCCATAAAATAGGGACAAGAAGAAATATTGTTATTTTCACTAGGATCACGGTCATAATATGACTGAATGTTTTGACCTTAAGAGGAGATCGAATCCCTCATTCGGAGGGAATAGTTGCACGAGTTCGTCGATAAAAGCAGAGAGGATTGACCAGCTAGGCAACAAGAACGACGTGACGAGCAGGCTAACAACAAAGTCGTAGGGTAAATACGCACAATCTTTAAGGGGGTGACAATTCAAAACTCAAACACTGACCCCATGCATAGAATGCGAACGGTGTCAAAGAGGAGCATTAAATAAACCTCGTCGGGTGACCTAGGAAGGAACCTAGGATGAACTCATGCAAATCCACCTTTAGTGAAGATGCACGAGAAATTCATCACTCTCACGATGACGCATTAGTGGTCGCCATGATCATTGTTAACCATAGGGTGCATTAGATATTAGTTGACATCAGAAGCTCGACGGACATTTTATTTACAACCGCCTTTGACAAAATAAGAGTTAGAAGGTCGAGATTGTGACCTACATGAACCCCTCTGCTCAGTTTTGCAGGGAAAAAGGTGACCTTAGAAGGGAGTGTTCTTCTACTAATAACGGCCAGGGAGGATATCAATTAAGTTAACCATGGTCAACTTCCTGGTGGTAGACCGTCCCTTAGTATACAACGTGATCCAGGGCAAGTCGTCACTGACTTCATCGCAAAATTCTCTCACCCAGCCCCAACAACAAATAGAAGAAACCGAGCAAATTGGAATATCGCATGCATGGACCCTCCATGTGGACGAGTCGTCAAACACTCACGAAAGTGGAGCAACATTGATCATGACTTCACCCGACCAGGTGAAAGTCAAGTATGCCCTGCAATTTCACTTTCGAGCATCTAATAATGAAGCTAAGTATAAAGTAATCCTCACTGACTTGAGATTAGCTAAAGTGATGGAAGCCATGATATTAAAAATGTATAACGATTCTCAACTAGTGGTAAACCAAGTCACCACATAGTATCAAGCCAGAGGAGAGAAAATGATTGCTTATCTGACTAAAGCCCGAGAGTTGCTTAAAGGATTCAACAAGTACGAGATCATATAAGTCCCCAAATCGGAGAACTCTAATGCCAACTCTCTGGCTAAGCTGGCCTCGACCATTGACGACGACCTCGCCAGGACTATACCAATTGAATTCTTGCATGAGCCAGGTATCAGCTAGCTCGACTAAAGAGAAGCTCTCTCGATCGACCATCCGCCGAGCTGGATAGACCCAATTACGCACTACCTACAACATGGTGAGTTACCTGAGGAAAGTGGAGGCTTGAAAAATAGGTATCGATCTACTCTGTACACAATACTAGGAGATGTTCTGTACAAAAATGAATTCTCATTACCGTACCTAAGATGCCTATGGATGGATGAAGCTGAATATTTTTTAATGGAGATCCACGAAGGTATTTGTGGAAATCACTCGAGTAAAAGAGCCCTATCCCACAAACTAATCCAACAAGGATACTACTTACCCACAATGCATGAAGATGCCAAGTAGTTCACAAGGAAATGCGAAAGTGTCAGTGCTTCACAACAGTACCGTGACAACCACCCGAGCAAATGACCTTGATGAACGGGCCCTGACCATTTGCACAACAGGGAGTTGACATCATTGTGCCCCTGCCAATGGGTAAGGGACATACCAAGTTCGCTACCATCGCTGTCGACTACTTCACCAAGTGGGTTGAGGCCGAGCCTTTAGCTCAGATCACCAAATAGAAAATGACCGACTTCGTCTGAAAAACCATTGTTTGCAAGTTCGGCATCTCCACACTATCATTACCGATAATGGTAGGCAGATTGACAACGCCAGGTTCCGAGGATTGTGTGAAAAACTTGGTATTCATAACACTATCGCCTCACCTTGGTACCCCCATGCCAAAGGCCAAGTAGAGGCGGTCAATAATATCATAAAAGGCCACCTCAAAACCAAGCTTGAAATGTTCAAAGGAGCTTGGGTCGAGAAACTGCCACATGTTTTGTGGGTGTATGGGACAACTGCTCATTCAACCACTAGGGAGACCCCCTTTTCTCTAGCCTTCGGCATGGAGGTAGTAGTCCCAATGAAAATTGGAATCCCCTCAGGGAAAACCGAGCTATTCGATCTAGGGGAGAACAATGACAGATGCTGTTGAATCTCAACTTACTCAAAGAACTCAGGGAGAGAGCACAAGTGAGAGTCGCCACCTATTAGTAGAGAGTTACTAGTATTACAACTCAAGGATTAAAATGCAAAGATTCAGAGCAGGAGATCTGGTACTCTGAGAGATCTTTTAGAGTGCCAAGGAGCCCGGCTTAGGAGCCCTAGGACCGAGCTGGGAAGGGGCTTACACGGTCATCGGTATAGTCCGACTAGGAACATATCGGTTGGCGGACATGTATGTGCGAGCTTTGCCCCATCCATGGAATGCCAAGCACCTAAAACTCTACTATCAGTAGGATTTTATCCAAGGAATTCAATAGAGATACCTCAGTGTACCAAGGCAATAATGCACCTCAGGTGCCTGTTACTCGTAAACCTCCCTCTATGAATGAAAGAAAAAAGTTCTTTTTTCTCTCGACCATCAATCCACTATCCCTAAGTGACTAGCACAAATGAAGATATGCAAGCTACACTATACATCCTAAACATGAGACAACACAAAAAATTTGAGCAAAAATTCCTTGTTATTAATAAGAGAAAATATTACAAGGCTATTACCTAAGAAAATATTAAAATACAAAATAAATGAAGCCTAAGTCTGCGAGGTCTCTTCGGCCTTGGGAGCGATAACTTCAAAGACCTCAGTGGCATCTTCGTCCAGATAGCATAAGTCGAGCTCGGGGTATCAGCGTTGAACCTCCTCTCGACAATTCTGGAAGTTGATGCTGAATGTCTCCTCCAGCTCTGTCGTGTGCCCCTCAGAGGCCTTGTAAGCCTCCACAGCAGCCGCTTCTCTTGCGGAAATCTCAGCTTCGACCCCCGCCACCCTGGCCTTGGCCTCACTAGAGCGCACCTCCACCTCGACAACCCTAACTTCTCCCTCAGCCAGGCGGGCCTTTACCTCGTTAGTCCATGCCTCCAACTCAACGACTTTGGCCAACAGGTCGACGTTTAAACGTTGTTCAGTGGCCAACCGAGAAATTAGGGTTGGCCAACCGAGAAACTGGCCTTGCAATCCTCCAAGGATACCCTCAAGGTCTCCTGGAGGATTTCGACCTTCGCATGAGCCGTCGCCTGAGCCTCCATGGCCGTTAACAACTCTAAAGCCTTAGTCTACAGCTCGACTTTAGCAACTCCGAGCTTCTTCTTCACGTAATCAACTCGAGACTTCAGATCGATCGAGAACTGGCAGATGGTAAGAGCCCTAAGTGCGCCCTGGGAAAATAAAGAGAAAAGTTAGAAAAATATAAAAACGGGGAGAAGATTTGGGTCTCCCTACCACAACCAAAGGCTCACCTTAATATGCGAGTCTTTTATGGCCGAGAGAAGGACTTCAGGGTGTAGAGACAACATGGAGTTGTTCACAACCCCAAGTGTAGGGTCGCGATGTAGTAATAATCTCGGTGAGACCGAGGTTGCATCCACAGGGACTAATCTCGTGCGTTTTCTTAAAGCAACTAGAAGAAGAACTAAAAAAAGAGGAAAACCTAAATCTGGAAGTATAGAGAGTAATTGTGAGGGATTTAATGAAAAACTTAAGAAATTCAAAGGTAGGAAACTTGGGTTTCCAAGGATTCACTTATAAAGATCAGGGAGATCTATGCTTGATTCATGAACACAATTGGAATCAGAGTCCCAACTTATCCAATTGGAAGATATCTCAGTAAAATCAAATATGAAATTCCTTTGACCTAATTCTCAATGGAAGAGTGGTGTGAGAACTAGAAGTGATTCCATCACAAAACCATGCCCATGAGACAATGGCTCACAATAGGATTTACCAATCCCACAATCGAGAATTGTGAAAATTAGGGAGGATTCCCTCATCCAACCATGCCCAAGGGACGATGGTGAACAAAAGGATTTTCTAGATTCACAATACCAAAACATGAAAAGAACATACTCAAAGCTATCGCAGATCCATTGTAATTCGAGTCACAATAAATCATTAAAAGCTGAAAGTATTTCTTATAATCAAACTAGAATCTGATAGTTCAACTTAAACATGAATCAAAGCAATAAAAAACATCTCATCACGTTACAAGCTTCACCTCTTAGACCTAACTAAAAGGTTTATCCAACCATAGGTATGATTGAACTAAAATATCTTAAGAAAAGTATAAAAACAACTAAGGAAATGGAAGAAAAACCTTGGCGACGGCTTCTTTACGCTTTTGCTCCACTCCACAAACCCTAGAAGATGCCTAGGAACATCTTAGGAAGTCTTATTTATAGTTATGGAACTCCAATTTTCACACCTAGTTGGAAAACTCTAAAAATTGCCTTAAATTTAAGTAGTTTCCCAAAATAAGCTTCACTCTGTGCAATTTCACAGAATGACCTTGAGTTTCAAAATATGCTTATTCAGGACACTTTCAGGAATATGTTTGTTTTCAGGACAATTTCAAGATTCCTTTTCTTCACTTCAAATATTTGATTCTCTTCATTCCTCACTTGGTTTTCTTGGATCTTTAGCATGTGAATTCTTCAATCTTGGTCTCTTAAGATTCATCCCTTACCTTGGTGATTCTTGAGCATCAAATCTATGCTTTTAACACCCTTTTCAATCCAAGCTCTTAAATTCACCTTGCAACACAAACATGAGTAAAATAGAACATTAACATTATCATGTTCATAAAACCAAGTAATAAATAGGGGATAATATGCAATATTTAACCCTCAACCGGAGTTCGCCTCCTCCTTGGGGACGTATCCTCGTCCCCAATTCGCCAACAATGTCATGTGCCTTAGGGGGAAGGAGGATGAATCCCCCATGTTGTTACGCCCTCGGGAGCTGAGCTCTAGTGTTCAGATGTGCCTTCGGGAGCTCTAGCTACCTCAGACCAGGTTTCCTTAATGCATGCTGGAGACACATCAAGATCAACTACCTCCCTCAGGAGCTCTACCTACCTCAGCTGCCACTTGGCACTCCATGGGAGCGACAACAGGCCAAGCCTCCACCTGGGTAGGTGGTGGAGGAGCCTAGGGAGCAACCTTAGTCCCCCCTCTCTCTACTGCATGAGCAACAAACCTTCCCTTGAAAGTACCATCTGTGGAAGGCCGAGCTAGAGTTGTCAGGTCTATTCTCCTAGTAGTAGTATTTAGTCGCTCTATCTTGGCGGAGGAAGGCATCTTTCTTTTCTTTGGCTGTGGCTAATCCGATATCTCTATAGAGAACAAAACTCAAAATAAGTCAGAGTTGTGGCATTCATAAAGACTAAACAAAAAGGGAGAGAACTGTATTTACCCGCTAAGCCTACTAGAGAAAGGTTGAACTTTTGCAGGAGTTGTGTAGTGATTAACGTCCTACAATCTCGTTGAGCTGCAGGTTGCTCTTGGGCGATTCTGATATGGCATAAGAAGAAAGTAGAGAGACTAGGTTGAGACCTAGGAAAATTCGTAGAAGAAGAAATGAGAAGACATGTCAGATATCTATAAAAATAATATCAAAAGAACGTAGTATAGTATCTTAGCATATCTTCCGACCCGGGAGGGCGAACGAGGTAGGGACTCGAGATTGTAATCAGCCTAGCTTCGCCGGAGGGGTCTCCCGCTCTCCAGTGGTAAAGAATCATCCTTCCAGCCCTTATTGGAGGAAGGGTTATTGGTAATAATGGCCTAACCCTTTCCCGACCATGAAGAAAAATAGTACTAGCCTCTAGAGCCAAGGCTGCTCTTGGCTTGGTACAAGTAGAAGAGCTTATCCATAAAGAGCTCGGAATTGCCGACTTGCTACCACATGATGTAGCAACCAAAGATAGTTCTCCATACTTTGGGATTCAACTGTCCTGGAGTGACCCTAAGACGGTGGAGCATTTCTCTCACCACCGGATGAAAAGGTAACCAAAGACCACAACATAAGAAAATTGGATATCATATAAGGCAAC
Organism: Magnolia officinalis; assembly: GCA_021015155.1. NCBI lineage: Eukaryota > Viridiplantae > Streptophyta > Magnoliopsida > Magnoliales > Magnoliaceae > Magnolia > Magnolia officinalis. Next base: position 51,345,799 of record JAJHSJ010000012.1, read on the forward strand.
CTCCCCCACAAGAGGTTAGCCTGGAAGCTCTCCCGCCCGAGGGATCCGGAGCCCCATTGAGTTAGGGATCGCATACTCTGACCAGAAGGCTTGTAGGTCGCACATCCTCAACTTGGATACATTCCTAGAGGACGAGGAAGCTGGTTCCACTGGATGCGGCCTCCCCTGTTTGAAGTACCATCTCTGTTGATGGTTCCCTGGGAGGAGGGGTAGGGCCCTAATACCCTGACCTTGAGGACGGGGCAGACCGGGAGTCTGTACTGCTACTCATCGACTCCTTGTGGAAGACCCCGAAGTTCTATATAGAAGACATAAAGGAAGAAAAAAGATAGAAAAGAATGGAAGGAAGAATAATATTTAGGCGTACTTGAAGAAAGCTCTGGAACAAGGGTCTCCGGGTGAAGGACGTTGAAGGAAAGATGACTTGGAAGTTGGAGGCAGAAAGAAGACGTTGGTCGACAGAGCTCAGGCTTCGTAGAAATAGACTGACGAGCAAAAAGGGAGGGGAGGTAATATTTATATAGCTCTTGTGCCAGTGCATTTATTCCTGACTAAATCTACGTGGGCTTGAGGAGATGTTTCGACTGATGCACCCCTCCACGTGGCAGCATGCGGTTAGCTCATGCAAAGGCATAATGACTCGGGCGACAGTTGTCTGTTAGCGATTTTCCTGGGGGCTGAATGGTGCTTGGCAATTAATGGGCGCCCCCTCATATCTCATAATCGCCATGATATGTTTTTCGAATATCGTGTCGAGCGCCATCTTTTCTACTCCCGCCCTCATCATTAAATGACAAATCTGGGTTTGACTTGGAATTTAAAAAAAAAAAAAAAAAAAAAACACCAAGCTACTTGCAGTTTAAAATTTAGTTCTTACACTTCCAAACCAATTTAGGCTCCTACTTCCCTAGCTCTTGCATGATGAGCTCGGAAGGGGGGGGGGGGATTGTTATTGGGAAAACCAAACTAGTCTATTGTATGGAAAGAGCAACCGACCATAAGAAGACCACCAGAGTGAGTTCTCCAGGATAACAGAGCATAAAGCTCGGGGAGCTCGGAAGATATTGTCAGTAATCCTCCTGACGGAGAGATTGATCTCGACCGAAGCTCCATAAAGATATGGCTCTCATGCAAAGAGCCTTCGTTGAGCTGAATAGTTCGACTGCCATTAGGGTGAAGCGAGGATCTCAGAGAATATCCTGCCCCGAATCAAGGGATCAAGTTGGGCATAGACAAAGATCACGCTGACTAAGGCAAGCTCGGCAATAAATTTGGAGGAAGATCCATATACAAGATAAGATCTCAACATATCCCTATGTGGCGTATCATTATAAAATTTTACAAGATATGTGATCCTAACATGATCTTATGAACCCTATCAATACTCTTGCTATGGATGAAGGAGGAGGTAACAAAAAACCCTAGCTCAAGTCCTTTCACTTTTAGTCTATCCTCCTGACTCAGGCATCGGAGGTTCCTCGGTCGTAATTGGCACGCCCATTGTCCTTTACATATTGTTTGTGCAGGTATACTTGACAAGTCTGCTTCTCTAGGCGGCTACACCTGTCCATCCATATTCAAGCAACAACAAGTTTTACACACTACGGGGTGTGAACTATCTCAAAGAATTTGACATCATCCATGCCTCGACCTAATAACAAATGGAAAATGTGATGTTTACATTACCGTTACATCGATCGTCTTCTTAGGTGTAAAGTCCCTTTATCGTACATATTTATTTGCTTTTAGTTGTATTTGTCCCATAACAATTGTTTAAGGTTCACCAATTGTGAGATGATGTGCTCTACGACTTTGAAAAAATTTAAAAATAAATTTGTCTGCCAAGAGATTTTTGATGGACAATACTTCAAGGGTGGAAAAAATTATTCTTTTATCTGACTACCTTTAAAGTCTCGTATGTCATTGATTATCCCAAATCAATAGATCTCCTAAAAATAGAATTATCCATCATCTAATAGAGATGGGGTGAACATAATTATCTATGTAAGAACTACATCTTGAGTGCCTTGTCAATTCAGTTGTGCGACCTCTTCTATGATTATGAGACTGTCACTGAAATCTAAAAAGTTCTTGAAAGAAGTACAAAATGAAAGAAGCCAATGTGAAAAAATATAATGCTATCGGTATTTCAAATTCCAGATGGTTGATGACAAATCAATGGTACAATAGGCTAGCGATTTTACTCTTATAACTCATGAGGTATGTCCAAGGGAATTAAAATGGATGATATGTTCCAAGTGGCTACTGTAACAGAGAAATTATTGCCATTTTGGAAAGATGTCAAAATTTTCCTTTAACATAATACTAAAGAACTGTTGATGGAACAAAAAATAGTTCGTCTTCAGATTGAGGAAGAAGAGAGACTCTGAGATAAGATGGAAGACAAAAGGAAAGATGTATATGAGGTTCTTATGTTAAATGAGAAACATAACTAAGAACCTTTTTTTTTTTTTTTTTCCAGAAGAAGGCTAAGCTTAGCCCGAGATTATTATCAACAAAAGAAGGATACAGGGACTGTACTTCGTGTTGCCCACGAGCGACCAAAAACAAAAAACTCGGGGCAACCTATCATAAAGGAAGATAAAGATGATCCATCACCCTGATGGTACCCAACCTGACTTTATCTAAAACCACCATACCCCTAATATCATGGGGGAGGTCCCTCATTGCATTAAAACACCGATTACCTTGGAGCTTGCTGCGCCAGGCCATCTGTCGGGCCGTTCCCCTCCTCTTAATGTGGGTAAAATGAAAAAGGCCCCTCATGTTAAGGCTAGAGATGCGGGCTGACCAATATACCCACTTCCACCCCACCTGAGAGACTCGGTTGAGCGTATCCACCAACAACTTGGAATCTGATTCAACTATGACCTTCCATAGGCCCATGTTAACACAAATGGAAAGGTCGTCATAGACCACCGAGAATTCTGCACTATTGTTGGTGCCCTGACCGTAGCCTCTAGAGAATGCAAAAACCATATTCCCGTCTTCCCTCCTACAGATGTCGTCACCTCCTGACATCCCAGGGTTAAGCAAAGAGGAGCCATCAACATTAAGCTTGACCCACCCACTCAAGGAAAAGAGACTCAAGCCCAAGCATAAGAATCAGAAAAGTGGCAACCAAAATAAATCAACTGGTTCGTTTATTTGTGGAAAACCGGTTCATTTTGCAAGATATTGCTATAAAGACCAAAAAAAAAAAAAAAAAAAAACCCAATACCTACACCTTAAGCAAACCTAACAGAAGAGTTCTTCTTTAGCCTATAGAAGGGCTATGGGCACAGACAACCCACAATAGACCTTTCATACAGCCACATTAATTCAACTCTAGTAGTTCTATGCCGGACGATGACATCATCTTGTTGCAATGAGGAAGTAAAAAAAACCAATAGAAGGCTTTGCAGCCCACATAGAGACCTTTGCACCACAAGACTGCTAAGGCAATCATAGAGTCCCACACCTCTAAATGCTAGGAAATCGAACCCATGTGCTTATAAATACCCACCATGGGCACATATTTCAAGGATCATTTGACCAATCAACACACAAGATAAAGAAAAGAGTAAGATGCAAAGAACTAAGCAGGATTTGGACCTTAATAAGATGTTAAGAACTAATCAGGACTAGGACCTCGAAACTTTAGATACAGACAATCATAAGGAGAGCCTCACTTGCCCGAACCTTTCATCTCTTCATTGGAAACACCCCGCATAATGAACTAGGGATCCCATTGAAGGGAGAGGCCTTGCCCCATGCTCTTGGGCCTCATAATGCAAGCTTTGATGCCATGCACCAATCATATTGGATCGAGCTCTATGCTAATATGCAAACCCACCCATAGTATCTACAAATAGGCACAAAGTTCTTCTTTAGCCTACAGAAGGGCTATAAAAGTGAATAACCCACGATGGACCTCTCACACAACCTGTAACACCCCGAACTTTTCAATACCCGAGTATTAAAAGTTATTGAGTGTTACCATGAAGTTTAACTTAGTATGTACATGTGTATGATACCAATTTAGCTATCCTAACCTTATATCAATTCTCCAACATGAATATGACCGTTGAGAATAATCTTCATCCATAGATTAAGCCATCCGACCGTTGATTTTAATATATGACCATCATATATCTAAGTATCCTCACCTATCCATCATAACCAATTGCTTAGTCAAATATTCACTGCTAGATAGAAACATCTGACCGTCCACTTTGATTTTTGACCACCCGATCATAGTAAACTAGTTATTTGATCTCTACATCTATTCGTAAACGCATTGGATTGAGATTCTGATCTGTTCATCTTGTTCGCCACCTATGAATAGACTTAACCCACCATAAAAAATACAATGTGTGAAACTCACTTATGCGAACAAGTCACTCGAATCTAATGGTACCCATGTCCTACCTCTTAATCACCTAAAAAACCCACTTGTGTTCATCCGTTTACACGACTGATCATCCATACACCTATATACATGGTTAGAGTACTAACCATCTAATCTTCCTATTTTTAGCATGTTATCTACCGTCTATCGTATTTGGATCCCCCAAACGGGCCATCAGAATATTAAGATAATTCAGTCATTATAGAGATCTTAGGTTATATGTCTAAACCACCGGGTAAGGTTTCAACTAGATGTGTACAACCAAGGTCCTGAATCACGAAGTGTGTTAGCCATTTAAAAGAGCATCTTGGACATCCTTGGGAGATTGGGGCCCAAACTGGACCGATGGAAAGAGCACGAAAAATGAAGAATGCTTGCCAAATTTCAAGCATTCGGATGGTGCATTTCGACGTAACAAACGTCAAAAGTTGGTTGAGAAATGAATGATAAAATTGTTAATAATTAATACCATTGGATGATGCTCAGCTCAATCGGACCGTGTGGCCCACCCGATCAACAGATCTGTTCTATTTTTGGACTCACGTCCTAACATGGCGTGTCAAACTCGATGAACTGAGTGGATCATTGTTGAGGGTCAAATATTGCATATTAAACCTGATTTTATGAACATAATAATGTTTAATGTTCTATTTTAATCATGTTTTTGTTGTAAGGTGAATTTAAGAGCTTGGATTGAAAAAGGATACTACAGGCATGGATTTAACACTCAAGAATCACCAAGGCAAGGGACAGATCTTAGGAGACCAAGATTTAAGAATTCACATGGCAAAGATCCGAGAAAACCCAGTGATTGAAGATAAAGAGGCCTGAAAATCGTCCTGAATGCAAGATCACAAGGTTTCCACCATCCGTTCGACTCAAAACTTTATATCTGGCCTGAGGATCATAAAGTAACTGTACACGTAAAATTTTAGTCATTGGATCTTCATGGAAGTGGCCCAACGGATAGATCAGCCACTAAATAACTGATTTAGGGCCCACCTAATATCTGGATATGCTTCAATTTTGGTCTCAACCACTTAAATTAGATGGAGAAATGAATGGATGGTGTAGATTGCACAAAGGACATCTTGGAGGACCCCATGTAAGGCCCGTATCCTAGACAGTACCGTTCCTGAGACTCATGTCCAGGCCATGGGGCCGCGTGGTTTATGTGTTTTATCCACGTTGGTCACGCCTTGATAGCATGTGGTATCCACGCGTGTGGACCCACCTAATCTGCACCGTCCATCTGTTGGGCTGCTGGGCAGCAGCCTAGCAGCATTTAGCTGCTGCAATTGTCGTCAGCAAGCTCTGAGGGGCCGTTTGATGTATGTGCTTTACCCATGCTGGTCAGCGGCAGTGGGGCCCACATGCCATGTGCATGAAATCCACATCGTCTTTCTGTTGTGGGTCTCACGCAGCATGCAACTGCTGCTGCATTCACGCCAACAACCATGGACCCCACACGTGGGACCACTGAAATGCATGTGTTGAATACCCTCACCATCCAACACCTGGACGGTGGGACCCACCCTAATATATGGGTTCTATCCTCACCGTCCAGCTGTATGGACGGTGGAATGTGCCATGATATCTGTGTATTATCTCCACCGTCCAGTGGTCTGGATGATGGAAACCACCGTGATGTAAGTGCTTTATCTGCACCATCTGTCTATGGACCCCACCTGACGTGTGCTGTGTCTATCACGTGCACGTGGACCCCACCAGATGTATGTGTTGTATCTGCACACCGTCCATCCACGGTGGGAGCCACCTTAATGTATGTGTTCTCCTCATTATCCATCTATTCTGGTAGTGGGTGGGGCCCACCTTGATGTATGTATTCCGTATCCGCACCATCCATTGCTGGACGGTGTTTTATGTGGCTTACCCATGATGTATGTTTTAGCCACGCCATCCAGTTCGCTGGACGTGCGGCCCACTTGATGTATGTGTTGAACATCCATGTTTTTCATCTGGTGGGCCCATTTGGAAGGTGTAGGCCCACCTGCTGTGAGGCCCATTGATGAGGCCCGATGTGATGCATATATGGCCCATATGATGAGGCCCATTATGATGTATGAGAGGCCCATTTGGCGAGGCCCATTGTGATGTATTTGCGGTCCGTGAATGGGGTCCATTGTGATGCACATACGACACGTATATGGGGCCCATTGTGACATATTTGATGCCCATGGATGAGGCCCATTGTGATGTATTTGAGGCCTAGGTATGAAGCCATCGTGATGTATTTGAGGCCCATGTGTTGTGGCCCACTTAATGTATATGAGATCTATGCGATGCAGTCCATTATGATATGTGAGGCCCATGTGATGAGGCCCATTATGATGTATACATGGCCCATGAGTGAGGCCCGATGTGTTGTATTTGAGGATCAGGCGATGGGGCCCATTATGATGTATATTAGGCTCGTGTAGCCGCCCATTGTGATGTATATTAGCCCCTTTGTGTGAGGCTCATTATGTTGTGTACGAGGCCCATTGTGATGTATGAGACCCTTGTGTAAGGCCCATTGAGATTGTATATGAGGCCCATTATGTTGTGTACGAGGCCCATTTTGATGTATGAGACCCTTGTGTAAGGCCCATCGAGATTGTATATGAGGCCCATACGATGCGGCCCACTTGATGTATATGAGGCCCATGTGATGCGGCCCACTCGATGTATGAGACCCTTGTGTAAGGACCATTGAGATTGTATGTGGCCCATTATGTTGTGTATGAGGCCCTTGTGTGAGGCCATGGGCTCATTATACGTTAGGCTCCATGTGGGCCACTCCTTAGGAGCAATGTTGGTTAAATATCCACATTGATGGGTAATGATGGTTAAATGTCTACATTGTGACCTTCCCTTAGGCCCTTTGTTAGGCCGATTATCGACACCGATTATGAATACGTGATAGTATAGCATCATGACACATGCCCATACGCATCATCTGCATGCTTGATATGAGGAGTGATTGATCATAGCACATGCCATTAGGCGGATTATTATGGGACTCCCTGAGAGACAGAGTTGCCCTACATGAGCGCGCGGTACGCGTAGGTTTGATGCATGACTGGATGGTATGACTCATGCATCTCGCATTCTGCGATATGACCACCATACGCCCTAGTGGCATTAGGGCCGTGACCTCCACAGGCATGTCGTGGATGACCAGATGAAACACCAGAAATATTTGGTTCAAGCATACGGGCGCGATAAATGTCCCTGGGTGAAAATTTCTAAACCCCCGAGGCCAGCGGACGCTTCAACGTCTAGACCGAGTGGATATCATGAGCGCATGAGGGACGTATACAGTAGGCCGCGTCTCCCACTGTATCGTGGTCGGTTGGAAGGGGGTGTGATCTTACCCTCCTGAGTGAGGGAGTAATATCTAGGTTGGGTTTGATCAGCTTGAGGAATGGGTTCGCTATCGATGAGCCAGGCTCGATATTGGCAGGCGGATAGTGAGGTTTCTTCCACTTACCCAGTCGTGCGCTCGGATAGGTGCGACAAGCTGGCATAGAGTGTACTAGACCTCGGTGATGATCCTAGAGATGTACTGTACTGATATGTGAACTTACTGAGCAGGAGTCGCGTACTCAACATTTGACTCATTCATTCATTCATTCACTATCCACTTGGGCTGATGGTGCATAAACAAGCCATTATGTGTATCTTCGCAATGGCTAGGATCTCAATTGGGGCACGCGACCAACCTGAGATCAGGAGTTTACCACATTGAGTCTAGCTATCCAAATTTAGGTATGGGACTGGTTTGGATAGAAGTCCCTTGTGATGAACACCACAACTTGCAATACCACATTCTATCATCCCGACTACACACTCCAGCTTCGTCATTCCTTTGCATTGCATATTGCATTGTACCCTCAGTATATGACATTTGGATTACTATGATTCTGCATTACATGGCCTAGATATGTCATTGGCCTATTATATTTTGCATCACATAGCCTGGATAAGGCTGATGGTATTTATGGTGTTATCAACATATTTTTGCATTGATCTAATATTGCATACTTGGTACTTACCTTGCGCACACACTTACACCACCCTTTAAGCTTGCTATAAGCTTATGCACGATAAATGCGTGTAGGTGGCGTTAGGTCGCAGCAGCGTTGAGCTTGGAGCGTGCAGCTGTCTTCTGGAGCTTTGATTTTCGATATATGTATATTTCCCTTTCAGCATTGTATTCAACTGTTTATATTAGTGGATATGTGATGATGATGTTGCCTTTGTGATTTGGGTAAACTGGTGGTTATGCTTCTTACGAGATAAATGTACGTTGGAAAATCTTCCTTGTAGGATCCCAGGATCGAAAATATGGGGTATGGCTGCTGGGAGCCGAGAATGGGGTACTACGAAGGCTGTCAGCACCGGATTCGGTGATCGAAAATTTTGTGAGCCCAGTTTCTGAGTTTGGGGCATGACACCCCACCTTTGATGCATGCTCACGTCCCGCGCATGCACTCGACGTGCACTGGACCAGGACGCCCGGTCAAAGACCGCTGACCAGACTCCCACTCGGATTCGGATTTTCGCCTGTGAAAATGCGCAACAGATTATTGACGATCACCGCTGCAATGATGGTGGGCCACCATCACGACCTCGGATGGACGATCCAGACGGTCCATCTTATGTGGAAGGGAAAAATAAGGAATCCGCATTTCCTTCATATCAGATCCAGATTAGGAAAACCGAAAAAGAAGTCTCCCCACAGTTTTTGGATTTTAAACAAAGCAGCGTCCGACCGTTGTGATAGATCTTGGGACTTACCATCATCCTCAGGGATGATCGGAACCATCCATTGTATTACTGGGTCAATTTCGATCAAACCCTAGTCCATTCCACTCCCAGTAAATCACACCCTCGTCCACAAGCTACACCAAAGAGAATCGGTGCGGTTTCAAGTCATCGGCGTAAGAGAAATTATCGGGGATGTCTCGGCCGATCAAAACCATCTAAACCCAAGGCAGGAAGGCCCTGACCACCCCCAAGAAGTCAGATTGGGAAGATCGCACCAACAACTGCGTCGATTCCAATCTTGATGCAAGAAACTTTCAGAAATTGCTGCGCAAAGGAAACACAGTGCGTAACAGGGTACGAGCTCTCGCAGGGCGTTCTAAAAGGTGCGCTGCACCCTATAAAAGGCCTGGTCGACCACAACAAAAAGACAACAAAGAACGTGAGGAAGAGAGGGAGAAGGAGAGAGAAGGAGAAAGCAACAATGTGGATGCCATCTTGAAGAGTTTTTCCTTATTCCCTTTTTCTTAATTAGTTTTATTATGTTTTTTTTTTTAAGAAGTTCTAGCTCAATCATGTCTATGATTGGCTAAACCTCTTAGCTAGGGCTAAGAGGTGAAGCATGTAACGTGATGGGTCATTTTTTATTGCTTTGATTCATGTGTTGAACTCTCTTTGATTTTAGTTTGATTGTAAGAAATACTTTTAGTTTTTAATGGTTTGTTGTAACTTAAATTAGAATGGATCTGCGATAGCTTTAAGTATGTTCTTTTCATATTGAGATTGTGATTTTAGGAAATCCTGTTGTTCACCATCGTCCCCTTGACATGGTTGAATGATGGAATCCTCCCTAACTCCCACAATTCTCTCAGATTGGTTATGGATTGGTAAATTTTGTTGTTTTCTTTGTCTCATGGCCATAGTTTTATGATAGAATCAATTCTAGTTCTCATACCTCTCATCCATTGATAACTAGATCAAAGGAAGTTCAGAATTGATTTTTAATGAGTTATCTTCCAATTGGATGAAGATGGGACTCTGATTCCAGTTGTGTTTATGAATCAAGCATAGATCTCCCTGATCTCTACAAGTGGATCCTTGGACACTCTAGTCTCCCACCTTTAAATTTACAAGTTTTAGTTAATAATTCACCATTATTCTCTTAAATTTTCCTGATTTAAATTACATCTTCTTCTAGTTCTAGTTCTAGTTACTTTCAGATTACGTACATGGTTCAGTCCCTGTGGATTCGACCTCGGTCTTACCGAGATTATTACTACATCGTGACCCTATACTTTAGGTTGTGAACAAGTTTTGGCACCGTTGCCGAGGATTGACAGTTGCATTTTTCTGAGATTGACTAGTTTTAGAATTAGGTTAAGTTTAGGGTTTTCTAATTTTAGGTTTAGGTTTTTCTGTTTGATTTTTAGAAACTAACCTAACTTTCCTATTTTGTAGGACCTTGATATAGACTTTCTAAATTGGTAATCTCTTTCTAATTTTTCTAATTTTTCTATTTTTAGGATTAGGGTTTTATTTTCTATTTTTAGAAACTTTCTATTTCTAGGTTTAAAACTTCCTAATCAGTTTTTAGAAACTTTCTATTTTCAGTTTTTAGAGGTTTTCCCTTTTTAGAAACTAGTTTGCTTTCTATTTTAGGAACTTTCTAATTTTAGAATTTCTATTTTTAGAAACTGACTTGTTTTGTTTTGTTTTACAGGACCTTAACTTAGGAACTTCTAATTTGGTAACTTCTTTTCAACTCTTCTTTCTTTCTAATTCTAGATTTCTATTCCTTTCTTTCTTTTAGGTTTAGGTTAGAATATGAGATTGAAGGCTGCGAGTGTTTCATGCCCAAGTGGGTACGTGACAACACTCGACGTCTCTTGACTGAAGGAGGATTGGTTGAGGGGTTAACTATCCATCACAGGACTAGATACCACTCGAGATTCTCAGAGTTAATTGAGGTTATGGCCGCAAATCAACTGGCCAATCAACCAGAGGGACAACCTCAACCTCGGGTTGGGGAAGTCCAAGACGAGAATGAGGTGCATCAAGCACCCCCCGCCTTATACTTTGCGAGATTATTTACAACCAGCGGGGGTGAGTACGCTCTCATGCATGGTTTTTCCAGAAAATACGGGACACATGGATATTAAGTCAGGGGTAATCCAACTCCTTCAAAAATTTCATGGACTCGAATCTGAAAGTCCATATTTGCACTTAAAAGAGTTTGATGAGATCATAGTTACTTTATATTTTCCAAATGTATCTGAGGACACAGTCATACTGAAACTCTTTCCCTTTTCTTTGAAAGAGAAAGCTAAGACGTGGTTGTATTCATTACGTCCCAGATCTATTAGCACATGAAATGATATGATAAGGGAGTTCATAAAGAAATTTTTTTCACATCATAAAATGAACACCCTTAGAAAGTCAATCATGAACTTCGCCCAAAAGGAGAATGAAACATTCTTCCAATGTTGGGAAAGGTTCAAGGATCTTGTCAACTCATGCCCACAACATGGTTTTGAAACGTGGCGAATTACACACTTTTTCTATGATGGTCTGACATCTTCTATGCGCCAATTGGTTGAGACAATGTGCAATGGGGAATTCATGAATAAAAATGTCGATAATGTGAGGGATTACTTGGACAGACTTGCTGAAAACGCACAATCATGGGACACTTACCCAAAATCAAGCACCAATTCTAAGCCCACTCAATCATAGGAGAGGGGCGGCGTATACCTTTTGAAAGAGGATGATGATATCAATACTAAAGTGTCTAATCTCATAAGGAAATTCGAGGCCATGAAATTAAAGAAGGATAAGGTTAAGGAAACTGTTTGCGGAATTTGTGCTTGCAACGTTCACTCAACTGAAAATTGTCCAACAATACCTGCCTTTCAAGAGGTGTTGAATGAGCAATCCAATGCCGCGAATAATTACCAAAGACCTTTCAATGGACCTACCTCCAATACATATAATCCCAGTTGGAGAAATTATCCAAATTTCAGTTGGAGGAATGGACAAACTGCTACCACCTCAAGGTTTCTTTAATCAAATTCCAAATCGAGTGAAACCTCAAGAGGATCTGGTTCTAAAACATATTCAAGACCAAGAGCTACTAAATCGGAATTCGATATCAGATCAACATTGGGAACGCTCGCGTCATCTATTCAAAGGATAGAGTCGCACTTAACAATTGGGGGGAAGGGGATGCTTCCTGCTCAACCTCTCCCAAATCCTAACCGCAATATGAGATAAATGATCCAAGCTCTTCAAATCAGATGGAGCAAGCTAAATCTATCACCACTCTTAGGAGTGGGAAGACCATTAACAAAACTATTCCGGTTAGGGCTAAAAAGCCTAAGGACTCGGAAGAGAATAACGATGATAGACCTAGCACTGCTCCACAAGAATTGGAACTGAAACTTCAAGGGAAGCCAATTGCTCCATTTTCCTAACGGTTGATTGCACCAAAACCTCTCTCTAATTCTCAGGACATTCTAGAGGTGTTGAAACAAGTGAAGGTCAATATTCCTTTACTTGATGCCGTAAAACAAATACCTTCATATGCTAAATTTCTGAAAGACTTGTGTACGACCAAAAGACGACAAAATATTCAAAAGAAAATCTTCTTAACTGAGAAAGTGAGTGTCATCCTAAAGCAAGATATGCCACAAAAATTCAAAGATCCCAGTAGCCCAACCATACCTTGTGTAATCAGGAACTACCGAATTGAGTACACACTTCTTGACTTAGGAGCAAGCGTAAATCTGATTCTCTACTCGGTGTACAAACAGTTAGGTTTGGGTGAATTAAAACCCACCCTAACCACATTACAACTTGTTGATTGCTCTGTTCGTGTATCGAGAGGGATAATTGAGGATGTGTTGGTCCAGGTTGACAGATTCTACTACCCTGTAGATTTTATCGTCCTAGATACCGAACCCATCAGTAACATAAGCACTCAGATTCCCTTCATTCTTGGTTGCCTATTCCTTGCCACTTCAAATGCAATCATCAATTGCAGGAATGGAGTCATGAGTATGTCTTTCGGGAATATGACATTGGAGTTAAACATCTTTTTCAACACAGGCAAACGGTTAAAGGATGATGACGATTTCCATGACATTAACATGATTGACTCTTTCGTGGAAGATAGAACACCTTTGACATTATCATCTGATCCTCTACAGACGTGCTTGGCCCACTCCCATGATTTTGATGATGATATGATTAGGGAGATGGGTATCATGCTTGATACTGTGCCGGTACTTGAGATTAACTGGTGGAGGCCACAATTTGAAGAGTTGCCCCAAACTGATGAAGTGCCTCTACCATCTAACCTCAAGCCACCGAAGCTTGACCTAAAACCTTTGCCCTCTGATTTGAAATATGTTTATTTATGTCAACATGAGACATACCCGGTGGTGATTTCATCCCACCTTGACCAAAATCAGGAGAGTATGCTCATATCTACTCTCATTGAGCATAAAGGAGCCCTTGGATGGACGATTGCAGACCTCAAGGGAATTGACCCTTCGATTTGTACTTACCACATTTATCTTGAGGATAATGCGAAGACCTCTTGGCAATCACAATGTAGAATAAATCCAAACATGAAAGAAGTGGTTAAGGCCGTGGTTCTTAAACTATTAGATGTGGGTATCATATACCCTATATCCGATAGCCAATGGGTGAGTCCAACTCAGGTGGTTCCCAAGAAGTCTGGAATCACCATCGTGGCCAATGTCAACAATGAACTCATGCCAACTAGAGTTACTACTGGTTGGAGAATGTGCATTGACTATAAGAAGTCGAATACCGTCACAAGGAAGGACCACTTCCCTTTGCCTTTCATCGATCAAATTTTGGAAAGGCTAGCTGGTCATTCGTATTACTGTTTCTTTGACTGATATTCGGGTTACAACCAGATAGAGATAGCCCTTAAAGATCAGGAAAAGACCACGTTCACATGTCCCTACGACACCTTTGCTTACCGAAGGATGTCATTCAGACTATGTAATGCCCTCGCCACTTTTCAGCGATGCATGGTGAATATTTTTTCTGACATGGTGGGGTAATATCTAGAGGTCTTCATGGACGACTTCTCTGTCTTTGGTCCATCTTTCAGTGAATGTTTAAATAATCTTAAATGTGTGCTGAAAAGACGTGAAGAAAAGAATTTGGTACTCAATTGGGAGAAGTGTCATTTCATGGTTCGTAAGGGAATTGTCCTTGGACATATCATCTCGTCCAAAGGAATCAAGGTAGATAAGGCAGAAATTGATCTTATCTTTAACCTACCTCCACCCAAGAACATACGAGATGTGCGATCCTTCTTAGGACATGCCGATTTTTACAGAAGATTCATAAAGGACTTTAGTTATCTCTCTCGTCCTCTATGTAATCTACTTCAAAAGGATGCACCATATGAGTAGACTGAGCAATGTCAGGAAGTTTTCATTAAGCTTAAGGGCATGTTAACTACCGGACCTATCATGCAGCCACCTGATTGGAGCCTTCCTTTTGAACTTATGTGCGACGTGTCCAACTATTCTCTTGGGGCGGTTTTAGGTCAGAGAAAAGAAAAAAAATCTTGCGTTATTCATTACGCAAGTAGAACTCTAAATCCTGCCCAAGTGAACTACTCGACTACGGAAAGGAACTCGTAGCCGTAGTGTGTGTTCGCCTTGGACAAATTTAGGTCCTACTTGATCAGATCCAAGATTGTCATTCACACAGTTCATGCGACGCTCAAGTATCTTCTTTCTAAGAATGATGCTAAGCCCCACTTGATTAGATAGATCCTCTTACTCCAAGAATTCAATTTGGAAATAAAAGATAAAAAGGGAGTAGAGAACGTAGTGGCTGACCATCTTTCCCACCTTGATCTCCCTAATTCTCTTGAGACGATACATATCAATGACATGTTCCATAACGAACAGCTGTTCAAAGTCTCCCATGCACCTTGGTTTGCTGATATTGTTAATTATCTTGTCACAGGTTTCACGCCGACACATTGGACTACGCAAGATAAGAAAAAAATTCTTCACCGAGGTGCATAAGTTCTTCTAGGATGATCCGTATTTGTTTAAATATTGCCCACACCAAATCTTAAGGAGATGTGTGCCAGACAATGATTACCAAAGTGTCATCTCCTTCTATCACTCTCAGGCCTGTGGTGGTCACTTTTCTGCTAAAAAGACTGAAAAGGCCAAGCTATATGTCCTAGAGGGGGGGTGAATAGGACTATGCCAAATTAAAATAAAATCAGCGGAATAAAATTAATCAATAGCCTTACAATTATAAATCAATTCACAATGCTGAAATCAAATCACCTTAATAAATAAGTATTGAGAGATTGATACAAATTCAGTTCTAAGGACAACCTTACACCATAATAAACAAGGGCTTATGGTAGGACAACCTTATTTCTAGAACATATTTTGAATCAAGAACTCAATTTTAATAGAAATAAATGAATAACAGAGAATTGAAATTAAGTGCAGAAATATAGATCTAATTTGTTACAACAATCCTCACACTTGCTTGAAATGTAAATTGTTACACCATTCACATCCACATGTACATTCCACACAATTGAATGATAAAAGATATGAAAATTAAGCAAGCATTCAATCCACAAGACAAAGAGTTATAGTGGTTCGCCTGTTTGTACACCAACTGTTCTTCAACAGCCACACAGAATGCTACTCCACTCCTAATATCCTCACACAGGGGATATTAGCGTTCACTATCAAATAGGTTTTCATAGGTTCACCAAAAACCTTTACAATTGTGTCTTTTTAACTTGGGCTTACACAATTCAAAAACCCACACTTCTGAGTTTTTTGGCTCTCCTCAGATAACCACACAAATTGAGATTTTTCTGGCGAATCCCAAACAAAAATAAAAAATGGAATAGAATTTACAGAATTGTAAAATACCTGGATTTCTCCTCTTGTAGCTGCCCGGAAGAACCAATTGGAGTAGACGTTCGAATATAGAAGTTTAATGTCCATTACTCACTTTAATATGGTTCTAAGTTCTAATTGATTTTAGATTTAAACCAGTTGGGCGTAGCTATATTTGATTTTGATTCTAAGAAGAAGGAATAAGTCAATTCCTCTTTTCAAATCAGATTGGAATACAGAAACAAAATCTAATTAAATAAGCTATCAAAAAGAGAAAGAAATTATGCACAAAATAGCTTAAAAATTAAACACAAACTTATCTCAGAGTGGAGCCTTGAATTCACTTAATTTTCAATGAAAAACTCTGAAATTCGTGTGCTATTTATAGCAGAAGAAGTTCGTCTTCGACTGGTCCTAGGGTCACCATGACTGGTCTTGGAATAAACTGATTTTTGAATTTTTGAGCGCGATCGCATCAGACCGTTGTACGACCGGTCGTAGGTAGTCCACGACTGGTCGAAGGTAGTCCATGACCGGTCGAGACTCCTCTACGACTGGTTGTGCGACACTTGATTTAGTCATTGGAGTTTGAGTCGTAGCTTTACGACTGGTCGAAGGTCGAGTCAAGACCATCCCACGACCGGTCGAGCAGACTCCAGGACTGGTCGTAGCCGAACCAGAAATCTGATAAATTGCAACAATTCTAGGACTGGTCTTGGAACTTCTTAGACTGGTCGAGACAGTGCTAGGACTGGTCGAACAGGGTCTAGGACTGGTCTTAGAGTAGACCAAAATCATGTAATAATATTCATTTGGATTATGTATCCAAAGTGACCTACCCTAAGGTCAATCTAATGGTCTATCAAACCTGGAACATGAAGTATGGACATTGAACACTTCATTTGCTTGGACTTTGATCTTTATGAAGCTTGATTTCTTCTCGATGTAGCTTGACTACTTCAGAAGCTTCAATGTAACTTTAAGTTGTACTTGAGTCCCGCATTTAGATTTGAATCTTGAACTTCGACTTGCACTTAAACTTGAGTCTTGACCTTGAGTTCTCTCTTAATATTGTAGCTTGAACTATCATGAAGCTTGAAGAATTCTTTGAGCTAGACTTCAAGTGTTGACGAGGTGTCTCGAACAAATTTATCAAGATATAAACACACGATATACGGAGAAGTTTTGACACACAAAATTTGACAACCAAAGAGGAATCAAATCATAGCACTTACAAAGACCACGACTAAGATTTTGCAGTGTGGTTTTTACTAGTCTACTATGTTCAAGGACACTCATAAGTTTTGCAAGACTTGTGAGCGTTGTCAGAAATTGGAAGCATTGTCTCGTCGAAATATGATGCCCTTAAACCCCGTTCTTATCATAGAAGCATTTGATTGCTGGGGCATCGATTTTATGGGACCATTCCCCCAATCTTTTGGTCATTTATACATTTTGCTCGCCGTAGACTATGTCACTAAATGGGTCGAAGCGATTCCGTGCAGGAACAATGACCATCAAATGGTCGTTAAATTCTTAAAAGAAAACATCCTTTCCCGGTTTGGAACGCCTCGAGTCATCATTAGTGATGGGGGCTCACACTTTTGTAATAGGTCATTCGCGAACTTAATGAAGAAATATGACACCTCCCACAAAGTGAGTACTTCATATCACCCACAAATAAGTGGGTAAGCTGAGATTTCCAATAGAGAAATTAAACACATCTTGGAAAAGACGGTTAACCCTTACCGTAAGGATTGGTCAGTCCGATTGACCGATGCCTAATGGGCTTACCGTACTGCATCTAAAACTCCTATTGGAATGTCTCCCTTTAGACTTGTTTATGGGAAAATTTGTCACTTGCCTATGGAGTTAGAACATAGAACCTACTAGGTGATCAAAAATCTGAATTTCAATTTGGACAACGCTGGCTCGCTACGTAAACTTCAGTTGAATGAACTCAAAGAAATTCAGAACGATGCGTACGAGAACTCGAGAATTTACAAGGACAGGATGAAGGCATTTCATGACCAACACATCTTTGGAAATCATTCACGCCAAGTCAAAAGGTCCTTTTGTATAATTCTCAGTTACATCTCTTTCCAGGTAAACTTCGATCTAGTTGGACCGGCCCTTTCACTGTTCTCAATGTTTATCCTCATGGGGCTGTCGAGATTCAGAATCTAAATATTTGCAATGAGTTTAAAGTAAATGGACATCGATTAAAGCCATTTGTTGAGAAATTTGATTCAGAGGACATGTCTATACCTCTGAATGATCCTGTGTACCAGGATTGATCTCCTAGTTTGATGGAGGTATACGTAGGTTTACTACTTTCATAGGACTATGGTAGTTTGCTTTATGTCGTTCTAGGATAGTCGGCTTTATGCTATTAGGATAGTTTGTTTTCTAGTTGTTCTAGGATATGTTGGGTTTTTTTGTTTAACTCTTGTGCTGACCCACCTTCACGCTGAGATCCTTTTGGCAAAGCCTTTTGACTCCTTCGTCAGGTACTACCCTTCCATCACTACTCCTTTTACTTTCGTTGTCTCATGTGCATTACATGCTTATATATTTTACATTGAGGACAATGTAGATTTTAGGTTGGGGATGGGAGATTAGGTTACCTAATTAGTATTTTCTTAGTCTTGAGCAAATGAGCAAAAATTGTGAAATTTTTTTTTTTTTTTTTGGAAATTCTTATGAATTCAAGTGATTTTAAAGGTCATTCTTGATTTAGAAGTATAAGATACTTGATGTTGACGATTTATGACTCTTTGATTCAGTTGCCTGTTAGATTTCACAGTTAAGTTCGACTTATTAATCCATGATTAGAAGTTTTTAACATTGATGGAGTCATGATTTCACATGTCACATCTGGCTTACACATTAAGGTTTCAGTTCGATACTGAATTGTTAACTTGCTAATCACTAAGCATGGAAGGAACCAACCTGGAGAATTTGTCCATCATGTTCATGAAAAAAAAGAAAGAATACCTAGCTAAAAAAACAGTTGTCTTTGAAAACGGCTACCTGTTAAAGATCTTAAAAGGTTGACACAGCGTGAAGCCATCGATGGAAAAATCAAAAGCTGGAAGAATAAAAAGGCTGAACTGTAAGGCAAGTTTCGGTTTAGGTTTGGTTATCCGGAATGCTCATTTTTATCAATGTTATCATAAAATTTGAGAATTGGACCTTTAATTGTGATAAGTCAAGGTTGCACTATACACCTATATAACTCAATGTTTAGAATTGTTCTAATTGATGGATTAATACTTTGAACTTGACTATTAAGTTTACCGTGCGCTTGGGTTTAGGAGAAGGAAATGCCCAATATTGATGTATCTTAGAATTCTAGTACCTGGATTGTTTTTCAAAAATCACTCAGGTTTATAGAAATTGTCCCGTAATTCTTAAAATATTTTTCGCATACTTTGCTCAGTACTATCAAAATGCTGGTTGGGAATTGTGTTGAAGGTCAAATATTGCATATTAGACCCCAGTTATTACCTGATTTTACGAACATGATAATGTTTAATGTTCTATTTTAATCATGTTTTGTTGCAAGGTGAATTCAAGAGCTTGGATTGAAAAAGGATACTACAGGTATAAATTTAACGCTCAAGAATCACCAAGGAAAGGGACGGATCTTAGGGGACCAAGATTTAAGAATTCACATGCCAAAGATCCGAGAAAACCCAGTGATTGAAGATAAAGAGGCCTGAAAATCGTCCTGAATGCAAGATCACAAGGTTCCTACCATCCGTTTGACTCAAAACATTATATCTGGCCTAAGGATTATAAATAACCATACACATAAAATTTCAGCCATTAGATCTTCATGGAAGTGGCCCAACAGAAAGATCAGCCACTAAATCACTGATTTGGGGCCCACATGATATCTGGATATGCTTCAATTTTGGTCTCAACCACTTAAATTAGATGGAGAAACAAATGGATAGTGTAGATTGTGCAAAGGACAGCTTGGAGGACCCCACCTGTGATGCATGAGCACGTCCTGCGCACGCACTTGACGTGCACTGGACCGGGACGCCCAGTCAAAGACCGCTGACCCGACTCCCACTTGGATTCGGATTTTTGCCTGTGAAAATGCGCAGTAGATTGCAAACGATTGCCGCTACAATGATGGTGGGTCACCATCACGACCTCGGATGGACAATCCAGACCGTCCATCTTATGTGGAAGGGAAAAATAAGGAATCCCCATTTCCATTGTTTCATATCTAGATAAGGAAAACCGAAAAAGAAGTCTCCCCGCAGTTTCTGGATTTTAAACAAAGCAGCGTCCGATCGCTGTGATAAATCTTGGGACTTACCATCGTCCTCAGGGATGATCGGAACCGTCCATCGTATTACTAGGTCAATTTCGATCAAACCCTGGTCCATTCCACTCCCAGCTAAATCACACCCTCGTCCGTAAGCTGCACCAAAGAGAATCGGTGCGGTTTCAAGTCATCGGCGTAAGAGAAATTATCGGGGGATGTCCGGGCCGATCAGGCCATCCAAACCAAGGAAGGAAGGCCCCGACCACCCCCAAGAAGTCGGTTGGGAGGATCGCACCAACAACTACGTCGATTCCAATCTTGACGCAAGAAACTTTCGAAAATCGCTACGCAAAGGAAACGCAGTGCATAACAGAGTGCGAGCTCTCGCAGGGCATTCTGAAAGGTGCGCTGCACCTTATAAAAGGCCTAGCCAACCACAACAAAAAGACAGCAGAGAACCTGAGCAAGAGAGGGAGAAAGAGAGAGAGAAGGAGAAAGCAACAACGTGGATGCCATCTTGAAGAGTTTTTCCTTATTCCTTTTTTCTTAATTAGTTTTATTATGTTTTTTTAAAAAAAAAAAAAAAAAAATTTATTTAAGAAGTTCTAGCTCAATCATGTCTATGATTGGCTAAACCCCTTATCTAGGGCTAATAGGAGAAGCTTGTAGCGTGATGGGTCGTTTTTTATTGCTTTGATTCATGTGTTGAACTTTCTTTGATTTTAATTTGATTATAAGAAATACTTTTAGTTTTTAATGGTTTGTTGTGACTTAAATTAGAATGGATCTGCGATAGCTTTAAGTATGTTCTTTTCATATTGAGATTGTGATTTTAGGAAATCCTGTTGTTCACCATCGTCCCCTTGGCATGGTTGGATGATGGAATCCTCCCTAACTCCCACAATTCTCTCAGATTGGTTATGGATTGGTAAATTCTGTTGTTTTCTTTGTCTCATGGGCATAGTTTTGTGATGGAATCAATTCTAGTTCTCATACATCTCATTCATTGAGAACTATATCAAAGGAAGTTCAGAATTGATTTTTAATGAATTATCTTCCAATTGGATGAAGATGGGACTCTGATTCCTGTTGTGTTTATGAATCAAGCATAGATCTCCCTGATCTTTACAAGTGGATCCTTGGAAACCCTAGTTTCCAACTTTGAATTTACAAGTTTTAGTTAATAATTCACCATTATTCTCTTAAATTTACCTGATTTAAATTACATCTTCTTCTAGTTCTAATTCTAGTTACTTTTAGATTACGTACAAAGGTTCAGTCCTTGTGGATTCGATCTCGGTAAGATTATTACTACAACATGACCCTATACTTGGGTTTGTGAACAATCATGCCACTACAAACACTACAATGGACTCTACAAAAAGATCAAATTTAGGTGAGATTCCAACCAACGCACGTCTCACGTAAAGAATATTTTAACAGTGTGGGTCACTCACACACTTCTTGAATGTGTGGCCCAACAAAGACTTGGATTTGCTCCATCTTTTGGCCCATGGCATAACATGACCCTACAAAGCCGATGGAGGGAGCAGATTTCCCAAGAAATCATCCTAAGTGGACCCACCGGTATCGTGCAAGCGAGCTGAAATTAGCATTCTCGTTTGTTGTGACAGCAGGCGACAAAAACAGAGATGTGGGAGAATCGGATGCCACAACTCTCAGTGCATAATACACAACACCAATCTAAACCGTCCATACTGAGATGAAACAAGTTCCCACTCCCACAAGGAATTCCGGGAAGATCAGAAGAATTCCACCACGCTGAATAAACCGTAATCATTGGACTCGACGTGTTGAAGCTTCTCCGCAACGCAACCATCGATCAAATCGTTTAGAACCTTGGATTTGTGGGACCCACAAGTCCCCTGTGGCCCATCCGAACACTCCAAGAGTGGGGATTGGATGAAATATCTCCTTAAGACCAATCTTCCGTTAAAGATCGAATCGTCCTCCCTATTCGATACAGAAATCTTAGGTCGCATGATTCTGCACCATTACGAGATCCGAGTCGTCTAGATGATGGCCCATCCGGACACGATCTCGCTTCCGAAAGAAAGAAAGGAGAGTCCTACAAGGAGCGAAATCAGGGAAGTCACAAACCACACTTGCATTGTTCGTTTCCACACGACACGTACAACGTAACTTGCTATTTGAACATAACACAGACTCCCTTTTCCACGATGAGATTGGCCGAAACCTATATAAGAGAACCCTCTAGCAATGATCATCCAACAAGTAGATTATCATAGGGAGAGCAAAAGAGAGAGAGAGAAAAGAAGAAATCGGAAGGAGAGAGATGTCATTAGCAAGAAGGAAATGAGAGAGGAAGTAGAGGATAGCAGTAGCTGGCACAGTTGAGGTCGAGTCCGACCAACCGCTGGTAATAAAAGAGGGAGAAAGAGAATCCAAAAGAGAGAGAGAGGAGAGAGAGAGAGAGAGAGAGAGAGAGAGAGAGAGGCTAGAAGATGTTCAACGACTTATCATATTGCTGATCCAAACCGCCACCATTGTTTGGAAAACTGCATACCCCTCTCCTCCCTTTTCCATCTTCTCCTTTTTCCAACAAGGTGTAGAAGCTTTCCACCATGTCGAACCGAGTCAACTCAGTGGAAGGATACACCGAAACTTCCAAATTTCTAAGTTGAAATTTATCAACTTATTAAACATATGACACATCTAAACCATACCTTAACCAAGGTCCTCTTTCAGATTTATTAACTTAGTTGGATCTAATATCATATCATAAACCGGGACCTAGCATTAATCCTAACCGTTAAAAACATGTGAATTAGGGTAAAGTTCGAACTCAAAGCGAGTCTTTGAGCATTTAAACTTGATAGTAGACGATTAGACAACCCAAGGTGAGAGTTTTTTCCTTTAATTTTTGTAATAATTCGATTTGATTATCTTATTCTTACATGCTTCGAGTTTTATTATTATGAATCATCACTTTATGAATGACTGTTACACAATTTAAATCATCACATTATTACCTTATCACGCAAGTATCGTGTTGGAAATCCCGCCCTAGAGATCGATATATTATCATGAACGTAATGCGCTTCGGGTAACGACCCTCCTGGTCGATACGTAATTCCATTAATTTTGGGTAGTGGTGTATAAATCGATGTAAGTAATCCGTAATGTGTGTTACATCACTTTTGGGATTGGATGTCGCTAATAGTCGCTCCATGAATAAATCATGTCACGTAATTCATTTGATCCGTGTGTTGTGCTGACTTGAGATGTTTGCATAAATCTACTTTAACGTTGGACACGCCGACGAATCTCCGTAATATGAGATGCGGGGCAAGCCAGATATCTTTAAACTACTTTCCACATTATGATGATCATTGAGTGTGATGGACCACACATATTTAGCTAGGCATGCATTTCATGTAGAAGGTTGCGCATATCGATACCACTTGTATTTATGGAGAATGGGATATATCGAGACCCTTCTGTTATTCTTATGAATCACTGAAATCATTGTAAACTTTAAAGGACAACTACCACTATGAGTAGGACATTGACCCTCTCAAACCATACATATATTGTATTGTTAGATTCGAGTGACTTGTTTGCATAAGTAAGTTTCACACATTGTACTTTTGATGGTCGGTTAAGTCTATTCATAGGTGGCGAGCAAGATGAATGGATCGAAATCTCAATCTGATGCGTGTACGAACAAATGTAGAGATCAAGTAGCTAGTTTATTATGATCGGGTGATCCAAAATCAAAATGGATGGTCAGATATTTCTATATAGCAGTGAATATTTGATTAAGCAGTTAGTTATGATGGACATGTGAGGATACTTAGATATATAATGATCATGTCTTAAAATCAATGGTTGGATGACTTGATATATGAATGAAGATTATTCCCAACGGTTACATTCATATTAGAGAATAGTTGTAATGTTAGGATAGCTAAATTGGTATCGAACACATGTACATACTAAGTTAAACTTCATAGGAACACTCGAGAACTTTCAATACTCAGGTATTGAAAAGTTCGGGGTGTTACAATCTACCCCACTTAAACAAAATTTCGTCTCCGAAATTTAATTATTTCTACAATTTACATTAATTCATTATGTTTAAGGTTTCATTGTATTCCTCGTGAGGTAGATATATGTCTAGGTGTGCATATAATTGGCTCCATGGAATTAGGACGCTAAACAACCATACCCCAAATCAGGCACATACACCTCCTTTATGGTTAAGCATTTGGCAAAGAGGGCCTTATCACCTCGTGATAAGAGCTAGAGAACCGGCTTCCACTCGTCTCTGGCATGTAAACTCCCATGGAATTGTCGAGACAACCATTCGTGTATGCCATGGCCGTCAAGAGCCTCATAGTTCTAGATATTCTGAAGATGAAGAATCATTGACCAAAACTCATTTTGTGCTACGCAACAAGACATCTGCTCTGGTTTTTTTACTACTAATCAAGAATCATTGACAAAAACTCATTTTACTTCTTAATCAAGATTTTTTTCTAGAGGTAATTAAAGGGCCTATGCCAGACCACAACATAGAATGTAACGACCTCAAATATTAATGAAAACCACTCAACCTGACTTTCTTTGAGTGTATGATGAGTAAGTATTCGCATTTACTCATAGATAGAGTTCGGTATACTCAACAACTTCTCAATTGAAGCAATGATTCCTCAATGTGATCAAGGAAATCCAAACCTTATAATGAATTATTCCTTTCTCACGTCTCGTTGGCTAATTGGCTACCTGATGGCACTACCTCTCATGGTTAAATCCATGATATGAACCATTGCTATAGGAGACGCCTAACACCCAATGCTAACGGAAATGTCCAAAACCCATATCCAAACTCTTAATCACGATCAAACATTTTGTCTCATACAATGATAATTTCCTCATCGAGAGGAATGAGGCAGAAGGCCTATAACTAAGTTGTGCTTAGAGGAAACCTAACCAAATAGTTTAATTTGCTTCAATAAGAAAAACAACCAAGTAAACAATTGTTCGGAATTACTTAATTTTATTCCAAGAATAGTCAATTTTTTATGATAGTATTGGTGTCTTGTAAAGCACTACGTTAAGATTCATAATCTCTTAATGAGTCATATATCAATAATGATTGAACTAAAATGTAGGACTATCCTTGAATGGCTCACCTATCTGAGTGTTGAAACTAGTCACCTCCTATGAGATACAGGTCATCTCTAGAGCACTCAGTAATTTTGGGATTAGGCATAGACTTTAAAGTGCTGAGCTGAGAGTACATAGACTTCTTAAGTTGTGTTTATGTGATATTAATCCTATTTATCTATAAGAATTCTTAGTTCAAGGTTACTCCACTAACGATCTTTGATAAACATTGACTTTTATACACTGTGATAATTTAAATTCAAAAGAACAATTTTAGTTGCCCAAATTCCTTAAGCTCTTTTTTAATGTTAAAAAAGTGGGGGATTGTTAACTTAGTTTTTAAAATTTCTGTATATAAGCATTGCTTTGAAAACTTATTTTCTAAAGTCCCACATTGGAAGTGAAGTTAAAATTATATACGACCATTCCTATATAATTATCACTTGAGATTTCACAAAGTAAATGGTGGTCTAGTGAGGGGCGAAGCACTCTTTAGAGCTACTCGGGTGCATTATGGCACTTTAGTGTCATACTTGGCACTTGGCGTGTGCATGTTGCAGCGGAGCTAGGCCAGGCTATTGGGCCTCCATCATGTCCCAACTCTTTTCTAGATGGACTTATCCATTGGGCCTCAAGCCTGATGAGGTAGATGAAATGTCATCAGTCTCTAAGCCCACCTGGGTATGGTGAAGTGAGTTGGAACTATACAATTTATTAATTGCATAGTAAATATATTTTTATAAGAACAAATGGAGATAGGTGCTTGAACAATTTCAACTTTCATTTCTTTTTTTAGGTATATAGAGCTAAGGTCAAGTACTGTGTCTTCACTGGATAGTTCAAGCTCCCTGGAAGACTCGATCGAGTCAAGCTTAGTTGATTCTAGGTTGTAGTGTGGCCAATCTCTTGCACAATTGGGATCCTTCGACTATCTTCAAGAACTGGATAATGGTATGCACCTTTAAACTACCCATGACATTCCTCTTATGTACAAGAGCATTTTCCCATTCTATTTCCCACAATAGCTATGTATAGCATGTACAGGTGTACATAGATATCCTTGACCATAACAATGCCTTTAGAAATTATAAATAAAGGAACCATTCAAATAAAACATATTAAATCTTCAACATGTCAATGATACACCCCATACAAATAGTACAATTGTCTGCATCAATGATACAACCCATTGCAAACAAATCAATACAAACAATCAACTTTGTCAAACAACACGTCGCAAACAACCCATTCACATACATTTGTCAAAAAGTCAACTAAATGCTCCTTTCCTTATTTCCCTCCATTGGAGATCCAAATCAATAGAACACAATCAACTTCACTTGCATTGTTACCTATATATCTTCTTCTTCTTCTTCTTCTTCTTCTTCTCTCTCTCTCTCTCTCTCTCTCTCTCTCCTCTCTCTCTCTCTCTCTCTCTGCTATAAGATCCTTTGCATTTTCTAGATCAATCAATGATGTAAAATGACCTGGGTTTTACTTAGAAAACAAAATCAGGACTTTGGTAGAGGCTCTCCCCTTAAAAATGACCTGAATAGCTGAAGGGCTTCCCTTGGTTTGAAAAGAGGAACTTCATGGCCGGCCCCTCTTACAGTTGCAAAGGTTAGCCCTTCATAAACCTCTGTCCAACCTCCCACCTTCAATTACAAAAGGAAAACAAATACAATATTACAAGAAAGAATTAAAAGACAAAAAAGCAACAAAGAGTTTAGTGCTCATGGAGGGCATTTGCAAGATATGAAGGCAGTTCCGTCAAGCTGAGGCTGAAGAGGCAACTAGATTATGCCTACTTGGAACCCATGTGAGATCCAGGCCATTCATGCAGTAAGGCCCACACATCCGTCGAGCACTGGGTATACGTTGAATAGAATTCTGGTCATTTTCTTTCTAACCATCCTTTTTTTTTTTCATACATGTGTAGCCTACCTTATGAATGGACTAGGCCACCTTACTTTTGGAATAGTGATTTTTGGGTAATTATTTCATCCTGGTGAGAACATCAGATGCATGGATTGGATGATATATAAACATGCACCCTGGTGGGCCCTACACAAAACTAATGGTGGGCATCCCATCCCAACCATTTAATATTGTGTGGTCCATCTAAGTGTTGCATCATTATGATTTTTGGTTCCATGGTGAATATGAAGCAGCTTACCTGATGGACAGGTAAGCTAGTTTGAGGTGAGCTAGTGGTTATCGTTCATTAGCATAAACCAAACATTGCATGATCTGACTTGTACCATGGACTATTCTACCCCATCAATGGTCAGGATCGCTTATCATTATTGATGGTGTAAACTAGTTACATTTTATTGTTGCATCCTTGATGCATACAAATATCATGACGTCTCATTTAGGTCGAAAGCACCAGGAGGATTATTATATCGGATTGTATTTTAAACCATGAATAAGATGAAATAAGAAAAAATGATAGACCAACTCACTTACTGACCTGCTTCTTAACATACCATGGATACCATGGAATTTTGGTTGCCAATCTGAGCTGTGCAACGGAAAATCTAGTGGCAGTAACTGGCACAACCGAGTCAACGTCACCACTGTTTCAAGTGTACCCAAACAAGGAAATTATGTTCCCATAAATATTGCGGAAAAATTGAGAAGTTTGGAATAATAAATGGGACCAAGTACGGTGTACACGGTGTAAAATGAGGGAAGTATCATTTCAAAACTGATCGAAAATGCAATTTTTTTCAATCTGATTTTGAAGTGCATTTTGGATTTTGGCCAACCATCCTTGGGTGGTTTCAAATAGCTGTACACCAAATCTCGGCGCACACTGGGTATATGCAATCTCTTCCTAATAAAATAAGCCACACACCTGAAAACCCAAATTCTAAAACCAGCAGCTATCAACTCCTTGTAAATGGGCAGAACCGAAAGTTCCGTGTCGTTCCAATTCCGGTTTAGAGTTTCACTGTTACAAGTATACAAATAAATTAATTAATGGATTATAAAAAATAATTAATTAATTCTAAGGTCCATAACATGCATTCCACCATTATTTCATTGTGCTTGTGTCCCACCAATCAATATGCAGAACTCAAGTAAGGATCACATTAAGTGGACACTCATAGCCATTTCATTAGTGGGATCAAAATGGATGGATTAAAGAAATTGAGCAAGGGTGCAGATTCAACAAGAAAATGTCCTCTGATCAAATAGTTAAGATTTTCCTGTCAAAGTGATGATGGTTAATGGCAAATCAGATAGTGCAATGCATGAAATGCAATCAGGACAGATTTTGGTTCTGAATCATTTTCCTGCATTCAGTATACATATGTTTCCTTTGGGAATTGTATTTTTAAAAAAAACAACAACAACAACAACAAAAGAATGATTCTACGAAGCAACGTTATTTATGATTGGGTCATCTCGAACAAGTGGCCCAGTATTTAGACCTTTCATTACCGATCCACAGATGACTGATTGCCAAAAAAGTAACTCCAATGGGTCAATCCTAACCACCCAATTGGAGATTTTTTCCCCCTTGATGTGAACCTTTGCCAAAATTGTTTAAAACTGTCCATTTGATGGTCGTATATGGGTGGTTCAGATTCTTTATTGTTGTAAATTTTGGAATACTCAACTCATACTAAGCCCAAAGAACGAAAAAAATCCAAATTATGGGTGGGCCTTTCGAGAAGCACCAAATCATGACTAGTCTTATATTTTCAATGTTGGGAGATGATTCAGTAGAGTCGGTAGAACCTGAATATATTTACTATTGAGAGTCGGTAGAACCTGAATGTTGGGAGATGATTCAGTAGAGTCGGTAGAACCTGAATATATTTACTATTGAGAGTCGATAGAACCTGAATATATTTACTATTGAGAGTCGATAGAACCTGAATATATTTACTATTGAGAGTCGGTAGAACCTGAATATAATAAATATGGCAGACTAACATGTCAATCGAGACCATTCATGAATTTTCCATATCGCTGAAGGAAAATGGTTTAAAATATACATCTATAGATAATTCTAGCCATCTGATTAGTAGCCTTCAACGTGATGGCAGAAAACAGAAATAGTTATGGGTCAACACTCAATGTTTGCCAGTGACTGGAAGTGATGAATAGGATTATGTTTAGGTGGGGAATTGTGCTGTATGATGCATGAATCCGTGATGGCTTTTACCCCTTTTTTCCTGAAACTGTTGAAGTCAGAGCTCTATTACATACTGAGTTCATGTTAATAGTAATTATGTATTAGAGATTAAAAAAAATTCATTGATCGTAATCAACCTATGTAATAGAATATCAGATCGTGCTTGATTGTAATCAACCTATGTAATAGTCTATTGTGTTGTGTCTGTGGGAGTTTTGAACTCTCATTGCCAGTCCCAAGCTTGGATAAAGAGGAGGATTGCGTCAGGTTGGCAGCCAGCGTCAAACTGCCAAAACTTTGATAAGAATCTAGACAATATGACATTCCAAACTCATGCTAGGGTGTGTTGCGGGCCTTATGGCCCTTGATAGGGTGGAATTAATGCCTGAAAGGTATTCATGTAGCTGACCCCAATTAGTTGGTATAAGGCGTAGATGACGATGATCTCTAATACATAATTATTGTTAACTAAAACGAGATGAACTCATTTTTAGGCATCTGCCAAAATAGGTGTTTGTTTTATGAAGGTTATTATTCAAAGAAATTCTATGGTTGATATGCATTTTAGAGGTTATGTTGTTTTCTTATTATTAATAAATTTTTGGTATATCACCCCCCCTTTAATTTTAAATTTTTTTTTTATTTTTTATTTTAAAGAGTGACGATGTTCCTTGGGCTGTTTGGTATTGGTGAATTCAAAATTTTAAACTTCTACAGGAATTGGATGTTTAGATATTTAATGTTTTTTGTTCAAGTAGGCAAGCTTTAGATGTTTTGAAAAATCAAGCTTATGATATGAGTTAAATCATATTTTTCATGCAACATAGTGAGCTTCTGCCTATGTTTAAAGTGGTTTTGTTTTCTGGAAGGTTGGGGGATTCTAATTTTAGAATTAAATGAATGACTGTGAGTAGGTGTTGGTCTTTCTGCGCATCCTTATTTCCCATTTAATAAAATATGGATTGTCTTGTTTACATTCTCTAGGGAAATGGTATTAGCAGATGGACAACTTTGATTAATGCATCACCCAGTCATATTTGTGCAGACCAATTGCTCTACCATATTCCCATTCATCTGGCTCTACCATTTCATCTACCTTCAATGAGGCTGGTCCAAGAGTGTATTTTACTCAGATTCCCCTTTTTATTATATGAGGTAAGATAAGGGAATCGATATCTATACCATCTTTTTAAACAGATGCAATTCTTTCCACTAAAAGAAATGGTAAACTCATACACAAAAAGAGGGTTATGGGAACCATGAAACATGTGTGTTGTCAAAGCCATTCATCAGGCAGTTGACTCGAAACATACCTTGGCCGAAGAATAGTTGGGCCACTCATAACATGGGCTACACATGTAAACATTTTTAACCATCCATTTTTCCTATACACACATCGCCCACCTGATGATCCGCCAGGTCATGTTCATGGAAGGGCCAACCTGATGAATCACTTGGATATTTACACACATTTGTTGCAACAATCCACTCACAATGAGTGAGAGAGAGTTTCCTCACCTGCAAGCAGTCCATTTGTAAGGAATTTTTGTGGTGTTGGCATGTAGGGCTCTTTGAACATCCGGCCTATTGTAATAAACCTCCGCATACTTTTCCGTACATGGATCATAGCCGGAAATTTGCCGCAATACCTAAGAATGCCAAACAAAGAAGGAAATATTAATTCAATAAAATAATTAAAATTTTGAAATACTAAACTGTCATGAGGTCTGTTAGAATACCTCTAGATGGATTGTTCTTTTCTAACATCAGGAATATATAGGTTGGATCTGGGTCATGTTTCAATGATCCAAACCATTTATATGATGGGCCTCACCACCAATATCATGATTGGAAGATTCTATCAATGGCTTGTAAAACAACGACTAAAGGAGACAGTCCATATTCAAAGAAAAAGAATTAAATGACTGAAGGGTTGAAATATCCAAGCTGAGAGGCTTTCTTTATCCCCATCCATGGTGAGGTCCATCCTGTAAAGTTTGGGACATTGAGACATGACCATAGATTCAATGGCTATAGTCCCGATGTATCCTATAGACAATATGTCAGTGCCCTGTATCAAGCCTCATCTAACATTTCAATGATGACAAGGAAAAGGTACTATTCCATGTAAATGACAACAAGGCTCTGTACTTATAGAATAATTTTTCCCTACACCATTAATAAGAGAAGCCCGAAGGTGGATATGTAAATTCACTTCTATGAAATTCCATGGATGTTCTTATAATGCTATGAACTTTATCATTTGAACTCCATTTAAAGTAGCTTTTGATGCTCATCGACCACAGTGATAAGTATCGTCAACATTTTGAAAATCTTGCAATATTTTCACAAAAAGTCAATCAAACGATATCTTTGTGTTAATATTGTGAGATTTTCAAAATCTCCACAATTTTTATTTTATTTTTTTCATAATTCTATCTCAAAATTATCATGATTTTTTTAATATGTTTTTCATTATCTACATGTACATTTAAAATCTTGATAGTATTTATCAATTTCTAACAAACTTATATTTTAAAGTTTTTTTTATTTTCAGTGACATTTCCTCTATAATCTGATGAGAAAATGATCAAAATCTGAAAATTTCCAAGAAATTTTGAAACTAAGAAAAGGTTGAGAGCAGGATTTTCATTATGCCATCAACTTTTAGATCTCGACTCTTTTTCCATTCAAAGAAATAACAAAAGCTTAACAATGCCATACATTGTAAGTACTCTTGCACTTACTGACATTTCAAAATTTTCTCTGAAAAATAGTTCCTAAACATTATATGGAGGATCCAATCCATCAAATTAGAGGCCTTCAAGTCAATGGTAGACAACAAAGCAGGTATAGGCATATTTAAATAGGGAGAATCGAAAATGTGAACTTGAAAATTCCCAAATGAAATTCTTGATAAATGGAAAACCGTGAACTCCAATATTTATTCCTTTGTTTGGTCTCAAGTGTTGTTTTCCACATAAATGTTAAAAGGTCAACAGTCAAATCACCAGAGTCAAGAAAATTAACATTTAATTTAATTTAATTTATTTATTATTATTATTTTTTTTTTGAATATGGTTTTACTATCATTTTTTAAAAAGAAATATAGGAAAAGGAAAGTGATTTCCACTCCTTTTTGTTTCTCAAACTGAGGAAACTATTAAATCAGAGGAACTGGTATAGCTTTTCATAATTTTTCACATCCATAGTTTTCAGTGGAGAAACATGCAAAAAGATTACAAGCATTACTATCCTATACATTTGATTTTTAAATTTATGCCATCCGTGATGAGGCCAATTATTTGGGTAGCTCTGATTGGTACCTCAGCCTACCATATGTAAGTTGGAGGGGTGCAGGACCGTATTATTTCATAGGTAGGAAAAGGAAAATGATTTTCTTTTCTGGTTTCTCAAACAGAGGAAACTGCCAACTCGAAGGAACAAGTATACTTCACTATTTTCTACATCCATCGTTGTCAATGGAAAGAAGTTTGGAAGATTACAACTGTTATTGTCTTATACGTTTGATTCTTAAATGTGTGCCATCCTTGATGAGGCCAACAATGTGGACAACACTGATTTTTACCTTAGCCTACCACATGTAAGGTAGAGTGACAGGGTACTGAATTATTTCCATAGGCATGCCATTTGAATAGTTTTAATATATCCAAAAGGCACATGGTTCTACAACTCTATCTCTATGCCACCTCTCACAAGACAATCTTATACCCTTTCACCACTCTACCCTTCTCTTCATGTGCATTGGGAGTACAACGTTGCTAGCAACAGATATAGGAAAGAGGAAGGTTACAATCCAATATCTTTGATAAAAGAACTGTTGCATTGGAACCCACCTCTAGTAACCATTAAGATATTTAGTCATTTTGGTCCATCAATGTAGTAGGTGATTATCTTAACATTTCACATTTTCATGTCATACATAAACGTCAATGTAAGTGAATGGGCCATAGCAACCTACATATCATATTGTAGTGTTCAAGCATTTGATTTTTATACAAAGTAGAGGACATACTACTATTTTTATGCACATATTAGTTTTTCTAAGTGGTCAATATCCAATAGAAAGAATAAACGCACATGATCATTTGTTGCACATGATACTTGTGACATCCATGTCTAGGAATATAATAATAGGTGGTATGCAAGTCATCAGTAAGTCGATTGCATAAATTGTGTAGGCATGTATGTGTCAGGTGTATGACTAGTTATTTGATGAAGATACATATACAATTCTAGATATCAAGTCTCATGAAATCAATATTGTATGCATTATGATTTATTATCATGTATAACATTACCGTATTTTGGGGGAGAAGAGGCGAACGTAGGCTCCTACGTGTTGCGCTAATGCCATCGGAGTTATTGCAAGGGGGTGCATATATGTTGTATTGGTCAATGTTGCCAAATTCTTGATCCATTGCATATGCGTACAATAGTTCACATGCGTTTGATTGCTTCTGCTGATGGAAATTGCATGTGCGTAGGAGTTTCTTGTATGTCCTATCAGAGATCATGGCATGGCTCCACCAGTATGTCATTGTTCCTAGGTTGTCATAGTAGTTATCTGTGACTGCATTTCCAACCTGGCAGCCATTATAAGATATATCTAATTAATAAATTTCTACAATTTCAGATTACAAAAATCCCATCATTAGTTTCATATAAAAAAATATAAATAATTAAAAAAAAAATCACCTTAAGTAGAAGTCTTTAAATACAACCATTCTTTCTACTTGTGATAATAAAAAGAACAACATGGTAGTATTGTACTTGTATTACCAAATGTTGAAAGGTGAGGTATATTTATTAATCAGAATGTGTGCTTAAAACACCTTTATAAAGTATTATCCATGATAAAAGGAATAAATAGAATTAAAAGAGGTGTTAATTACCATAAATCCTTTGAGATTAATGGGATGCTTAGTTCTGGCGTTGTATGCTTTAATCTCTCTTGCCAACTGAGGGACATAGTGCCCTGCATAGCTCTCTCCAGTCAGATAGATTTCTTGATTTTTGTAGCGCGGGAAACGATCCAACCATCGGATTAAGAATATTAACGAGTCCTCAGCTGAATCATAACCATCCATCATCTTATGAAATATTATAAAAAAGTGACAGTATACTTCAATATTGTTTAAAGAGAAAATATAGTTATCAATGTTGTAAAATAAACTTGACTATTAAACTATAAAAGTGATTGATTGAGTTTTGTGGGGTCCAATATCTAGTATCATTAAACAGTTTAGGTTCCCATCAAAACATAGATTAGATTTGATCTTACAACATTGAAGAGAAAAATATCATAAAAACCTCAACTTTGGGGCTCATGACTTGTGAGATTTTCAAAGCCGACATGCACAAAGAGCCCTACCATTCCTGATGCAAGTGTGGGTACCAATACAACAACCATGTGTGTGATCTAATGTTTCTATAAGGTGATTAATAGTGATTAGATCTTCTACCTAAAAAATGAGGTTATCCTATTCATTAGGTGGGTTACAACAAACAAAACAAATGGATCTATCCATTATTTTATTTAATTGCTCATCCGAGGACTGAAATATCTTGACTTTTACACTTAACAATGTAAGCAGTTAGCATTAGCATCACCCAATGTATTAGGAAGAAGTATAGATCCTTGGCATAAGATACTCAGGTTTTCAGTTCTGACAAGTGTACTAGTGGTTCAACAATCATGATCTTTGGTAAGCTGTGTCATACCGTTGATGGACAATGACCTAAACATCACTCATATTGATAATCCTGCTCACCAGTTTTAAAATCACAAAACCACTCAATTGAATGTGAACTCGTGCTACGTTTCTCTTCTTAGCTATCAATTTCTAGGCTACAAATGGCTAGGATGTCCTATTGGAGAGATATTTGGTGCATAATCCGTCCATGGAAAGACACAACAAGCCAATGGTATAGAAATGGAATATCTAATCATGATCCTACTTATCATAATAAAAACACACGTATATATGTTAATTGTATAATGCCTTAGGTTTAGGATTGTATAGTCACTCACATTAAATTCAAGGACTGCTATCTAAAGGGAAATATTTGAATAATAATACCAACAATTTCCTTAGAACTCCATATTATCTTTAAAAGGTCAGATTCAATAAAATTATATCCAATTAGTTCCCTTCATATATTCCCCAAATGCCATGTGATTGTTGATAAAACTACCTTTAAATTATCAAGCAAATGTTGGCTAACTTAGAAAATAGATTGTTGGATATAATTTTTCTACGTCGACACCAAACTTATATTAAGTATAACTAGTCCATTTCAATCATGTCTAATGAGGCCCAAAATGGGATACATTCAAACATCTCTCACCTAGCCATTACCGACAAATCAACCAATATGTCAAATGATGTTTAATCCAATAATCCATGGTTTTACTCATGAACATCTTAGTCATGAGGTTTTTTAACGGTTTCAAAGATATGCCTCTCAAGATTAAATAATTGAGTGCTTTGGAATTCTAATGAAAATAGTTCCTCACTTACTCCCTTTGTCAACGGATAAACTATTATATATTCTAAAGGTAAGTAACTTACTTTAACTTTTTTGCAAGATCTTGAGTGTAATAATATTGAATATAAATGTGTTTTCCCTTTCACCTATCAGCTCTACTTTTTATCAGTTGGACAACATCTTGAATCTAATGATATTCATCTTAATGCGTTTGTCCTTTGAGATATTAACTACAGTTTGTAGCAATCTAATTGTTGTTTGAATATCACAAAACATGTGAACTAGCTTATCAGTTATATCAAGCTTCATGTTAGACAAAAAAATGTATAGTTATGGTACAAGCAATGTACTCATTTTCCTAAGTGTACTGAGTTCACATCCTCACTTCTTGGAACACCAAGCAATAACAATTCCCCAAAAGAGGAAAAATATGACTTGACATGGATTTTCTTTCTTATCTCCAGCAAACTTAACATATGAATAACCTACAACATTGAGCTTGTCATCTTAAAAATGCATATTTAGATTCTTTCTACCTATTAATGTGGGTGTGCATGCTTTGAGGTAGTCCTTAAGTCTACCATTTATTTTATTATTTTATAAATAGAGAAGTGGGGGAGGGCTTAAACCTTAAACCTTAATCCTTAAACCTAATCTTTCCACTGTTATCATGGTATCAAAGCCTTAGGCTCTTTTTAATCTCTCTCCCTCTCCCATGCTCGGCTAGCCTGAGTCCTCATGCTCGCCAGTGCACCTGACGGTGGTAGCAGCAGCTTCTGAATGTTCGGCAGCGGTGACCATTGCAAGCCAATGACAGTGAATGTTTTATGCTAGCGGCAACAACCACTGCATGTCAGCCGTGGTGATAGTCATCGCACACTTGTCGTAGGGACCCACATGCCTTGTAATCATTGACGATAGGTTCCATTCTTCTTTTGTGAGGCTCCTCCTCGACAAGGTAGGGGGTCATTTTTCTTGTTTGTTGGGTCCAAAGCCTGGGCCATCTTTGTAGTGATGTAAGATTATTCCTACCGTCCTTCGTGTATGAGGTCAGCTGGTTATGTTGACATTCGTTGTATCTATTTTATTGCATAGTTTGTTTGATGTTTATCATGGAGAGTCAAAATATTGAGAACGAACAATAACTTAGCCTATGCATAACTATTGTAAAACTAGATGGCCACAACTATCTCATTTGGTCTCAATCTGCCACTATGTACCTTGGTGATAAATGCAAATTGGGCTTTGTTGATGGGAGCAAAAACCCTCTCTTAAGGATACAACTTATGAGGATTGAAAATGTGATAACTATATAGCTATGAGTTGGCTCCTTCATTCCATGTAGCCCCAATATAAGTGAATCTCTTATGATTTACACCATTACCAAGGAGATATAGAATACAGTTACTGCGATGTATTATAATAGAGATGAACTTACCTGAGAAATTGCCAGTATACAAAAAGGTGAATAGGCTGTTAAATCATGTTATACCTCTCTACGCTAGTGATGGAATGAACTTGACCATTACATGCCACAAGTTCTTATCTGGAAGGATATGCATAAATGGTATGAAAAGTTGCATATTTTTAAGTTTTTTGGTGAACTCAATGAGGACTTTAAACCTCAAAATGTTTAAATTCTAGGGAAGGAGTCTATAGCCTCTCTTGAGTCTATTTACAATTATATTCACATAGAGGCCCATTGATGTACATCTAATGCATCATTATCAGAGAGATCTGCATTTGTTGGATCTAAACCGAGTAGGGGAAGATTTCCACCAAAAGGACAGACGAATGACCCTACTAATTGTAGCACTTCTTGCCTTGTGGGCCTTGATGGTTTGTTATGCATGAACTACAATAGACGTGGGCACACCAAGGACTTCTATTATGATCTTCATCCTCACCTTCAGCCGAAGCCAGAACCAGAACCAGTTGTTGAAATTCATTAAGGGTTGATTGATCTTCCTATGGTTCCCTTACATAGTAGCTCATCTGGGTCACTTCAGGTATTTTTGCTAATCATATGATTAAACCTACTTCTTAGTCTAGTGGGTCTTGGATCATAGACTCTGGGGTCATTGATCATATGGCTAGTGAGGAAGATAAATTCCTATCGTATGCTCCATTCACTCGTTAGATTGTATTAATTGATGGGTCCTTTTCTTGTGGTCTTGGGAAAGGATTCCTTAAGCTCAACTCATTTATTACTTTATTACCAACTCTTTACATTCTATCTTTTCCTTCTAACCTACTTTCTATTAGTTCATTAACCAAATAACTTAATTGTTTTGTAACCGTCTTTTCCTCCTATTGTGTGATCCAGGATTTGTAGATCAAATGGATGATTGATGATGGACATGAACGTGGCTGGCTGTACCTCCTTGATCTAAGTGCTTTCTCTTCTATCAGTTGTAGTGACTTGTGTGAATAAAGATATTCTTCTTTGGTATCACCATCTTAGGCAAATCTCGGTTGGTGCCATCGTCATTTGCTTTCATATTTAGTCTCTTCTTCTACTAATTTATAGTGTGGGCCGGGACTTTCCAAGTTTCTAAACATATTCATAGTTCCTACTTTCCTAGTAAAACTTAGTCTTTTGAACCATTTAACTTTATACATTATATGTGTAGGGACTTGTTCCTGTAGTTTCTATGTTTGAACATCATTATTTTATATCATTTATTGATGTTTATGTTAGGTTTACTTGGTTATTTCTGATGAAAAGTATGACAAAGGTGTCTTCCATTGTTATTTATTTATTTATTTATTTATTTATTTTTAATTTTAAATTATATTAGAACTTAGTTTAAACACACTATTAAAATTTAAGTCTTCTAAATAGTATGTGTGCCAAGGATTACAATTTTTTTTTTTTTTTTGAAACTTGGGGTTTAGTACCAAACCTCACATGTTTATATTCCCCAACATAATAGGTTTTTGAATGGAAAAATTATCATTTGTTGGAGTTCATCGAGTCCATGATTGCTGGCATGGTTGTCCCATTGGCATGTTGGGATCAAGTTACCTCCTCCGACTTTTCAACCAAATTCCTTTCTATTTGTGTTACCACCCAAGGTATTTGTGTGTACCTGTTTTGTTTAGCTTGTTGGTACTAAATAAGATAACCTTTCCCCATTATCTATTAAGTGCATCTTCTTGAGGCACTCTTTTACATAAAATGGGTACAACTAATACTTTCTAGTGACTAAACAACAATATGTTTGTTGAGATGTCACATTTTTTAAAATATTCATTCTCTAGCACAACATCTCTTATTTGTCTGCCAACTTATCTTCTCATCATGGATGCTACCACTTGTGGTGATGACAACGACTCGCTTGTTGTGCAAGATGCCTTGGATTCTGCCAATCTACTGTGTATAGATGTCCTGGTTCGCTCGACCGAGGCTATTTTCGGTTCCACCAAAAATTGGTTGGATTCTTA
Organism: Magnolia officinalis; assembly: GCA_021015155.1. Classification (NCBI taxonomy): domain Eukaryota; kingdom Viridiplantae; phylum Streptophyta; class Magnoliopsida; order Magnoliales; family Magnoliaceae; genus Magnolia; species Magnolia officinalis. The sequence goes on from JAJHSJ010000012.1 coordinate 51,385,455, forward strand.
GGTTGCACGCTGTGAAGATTTGCACTTTTTCGGTTCGACCGAAAAGTGCAGCCAGTTGGTTTAGTCCAATTGAAGGTTACATCCAGTCCGACCGAACATGTTACATAGATTAATACAAATCGGGGTATTTAAGTCCTATTTGCAATTAGGGCTTGTTAATATGAGTAATTTCTCTCTAAGGGCAAGGGTTTCCGACGTGAGAGGGTTTCTAAACACCTGTAAGAGCTTGGGAAGGGTTTTTTTCTCAAGGGGTTGCGCATCGCAATGGGAGATCGGGTGTTTATATAATCGAAGAAGGTGAGTCTGTAAACTCTAAGGTTTTTATTATAGTTGATCTATGTCGCTTTGTGCCGTGGTTTTCTTCCTAAAATATCTTGTGTTCTGTAGTTGCTTGCTTTATTGTTTGGTTATTTTGCTTTATTTGATTGTTCTATCTTTGTTGAACATGCTTCCACAAAGCGCACAAATTGACGGTGGTATTAAATCTAAATTTCTAATATCTAGGATTGATCTAGGTTTGTTGAAGGGTTTGAATCTCAAAAAAATGGTATCCGAGCGTCGGGTTTAAGGACGTCTCAGGAATTCAACGAAGATGTCAGGGTTGAAATTCGATATACATAAATTTGATGGGAAGAACAATTTCAATTTGTGGTAGTGAAATGTTAAGGATATTCTAGTATCACAAGGGTTAAAGCAAGGCGTTATTGGAGACTAAACCGGAGAAGATATCGGATGATGACTAGAGTGAACTCGGGGAGAAGGTTATGAGCACCATTGATGCAGGAAAATTAACCAGGTGTGAAATGCGCATTAATCACCCCCGGTGCAGAGTCTCGAACACAAGACCTCCTCGTGGGCGGGGGCCCCGCCCACCTCGAGTGTGCCCCTGCATCTCACAGGCGACTCCACTCAAGCCCGGTGTGAAAATGCCCCTGCATTAATCACCCCCGGTGAGGAGTCTCGAACACAAGATCTCCTGCTCTGATACCAATTTGATGAAGGACAATTAACCACTTGCTCTAAAAGCTCGAACTGTTAGAGTATGACGAATTAATCCCTTTATCTCATAGCCCAGGCCCCACATCTCATGGGTTAGGACCTCGACCGAACCCCCCTTGTGGGCCCCAAATCACATGGGTACCGCCTCACACGGGCTGCCCGCCCCGAGTGTGTCCCCGCATCCCATATGCTACCCCACTCGAGCTCGGTGTGAAATACACATTAATCACCCCCGGTGAGGAGTCTCGAACTCGAGACCTCCCCTGTGGGCCCCGCCCATCCCGAGTGTGCCCCTACATCCCACAGGCGACTCCACTTGAGCCCGGTGTGAAAATGCCCCTGCATTAACCATCCATCTATGTTTATCGGATGAAGTCATGTACAACGTTCTGGATGAAGAATCTCCCCACGAGATGTGGAAGAAGCTAGAAGATCTATACATGGTGAAGTCCACCATAAATAAGTCGTTTATAAAGAAACAACTATTCGGGCTGCGAATGAAAGAAGGATCCAATCTCTCGAGTACATGAATATGTTTACAAAGGTGTGTAGTGAGTTGTTAAGGCTTAGAGTGACGATCGAGGAAGAAGACAAAGTGGTGCTACTTTTAGCATTGCTTCCCACATAATATGACCATCTCATCACTACTCTGCTGTATGGGAAGAGTACAGTGAATCTGGAAGAGATTACCGCGACTCTCGTTTCCAATGAGACGAGGAGGAAATCGAGCGATAGGGACTCTTAGGTGGAAGGGTTAGTCGCAAAAGGGTGTCAGGGACGTGGGAGATCTATGGAGCGATCTCGATCTGACAAGAAAATAAAGTCTAGATTGAAATTGAAGGCAAAGGATGTATGCTTTTATTGTGGCATAAAGGGCACTTTAAGAGAGACTCTTAGAAACAAAAGGATGACCTAAAAAATAAAGAAAAATGTAACACAGGTGAATCGGCTAGTGTAGCGGAAGAGAGCTCAAAATGAGACATCCTCTCAGTCTCTTCAGGTATGAGTTATCTCTCAGATACTTAGATACTCGATTCAGGATGTTCGTATCATATGTACTCAAATAAGATTTGGTTCGATTCCTACAAGTCCTATGATGGTGGAAGTGTTCTGATGGGGAATGACGTAACATGCAAGGCCATCAGAATAGGGACCATCAAGGTAAGGATGTTTGATGGAGTCATATGAACTCTAGGTGATGTCAGGCATATCCTGGATCAGAATAAAAACTTAATATCCTTGAGAGCTTTATATACGAACGGGTGCATGTTCACCGCATCTGGTGGTGTAATAAAGGTCACCAGAGGTGCAATGACGTTAATGAATGGGCGTAAAATGAGAAATCTAGACAAGTTGATTGGGAGCATGGTTATAGGTGAAGCCACTACCACCTCACACGTAGAATACAACACAGATGACACTAATATGTGGCATATGTGGCTAAGATATCTGAGCGAGAGAGGCATGATGGAACTCTGTAAATGGAAACGTTGAAGGGAATTAAGGCGTACAAGGTGGATTTATGTGAGAATTGCATTTATGGGAAGCAGTGAAGGCTAAGGTTCAAGATTGCTACACATACTAGTAGCGAAGTACTTGACAACATTCATTCCGATGTCTGGGAGCCAGTGACAGTACCATCTAAGGGAGGAGCATAATACTTTGTGAGCTTCATAGATGACTACTCGAGGAAGGTTTGGGTCTAATTCTTAAAGAATAAGTCTGAGGTGTTCGCCAAGTTCAAGGAATGGAAGGAAAAAGTAGAGAAGCAAATCAAGAGACAGGTTAAGTGTCTCAGGTCAGATAATGGTAAGGAGTACAAAGATGCAGGATTCATAGAATTCTATAAGGAATAAGGCATCACAAGGCACAGTTCAACTCTAGGGACCCTACAATAGAACGGGCTGGCAAAGAGGATGAGTGAAACTCTATTAGAGAGGGCAAGAAGTATGCGGTTGCATGCGGGGTTACCTAAAATCTTTTGGGCAGAAGTGGTGAACATGGCATGCTATATTATAAATAGGTCACCATCTACAATGCCAGATTCCAAGGTTGGAGAGGAAGTCTGAACAAGCAAGAATGTCGATTACTCAGGGAGGAAAATCTTCGGGTGTCCAGCATACGTCCACTTGCAGAGTGGGCAAATGATAAAGTTGGATCCCAAATCTAGGAAGTGCATCTTTATCGAGTATGAGAAAGGTGTTAAGGGATACAAGCTTTGGAATGTAGACTCTCAGAAGGTGGTCATTAGTAGAGATGTTATCTTTGATGAGCCATTAATGTTGAAGGCCAATAAAGATGCTGCAAAGAACTCAAAAAAAGGTGAGACCGAGAAATTGTCAGTGTAGGTGGAGGCAGTTGTGCCAGTTATTGAAGATGATATTTATAAGGAGCAAGAAACTGATCGGAATAATTAGTAGGATACCCATGAAAGTATAGCTAGGAACAAGGGGAAAAGAACCATTAGAGCCCCAATTCGGTATGGGTTCGAGGACATGGTTTCTTTTGCATTGTTCATAAGGAGGGAGATACCTCCACCTTTCAAAAGGAAAAAATTGGAAAGGATGGCGACAAGTGGATATCGACTATAGCGGAGGAGAAGAAATTTCTACATAGGAATTAAACATGGGAGTTGGTGGAACTTCCAAAAGGTTAGAGGGTTATAGGGTGTAAGTGGGTGTTTAAGAAGAAGGAAGCATTAACAGACAAGGAGGGCAAAAAGTACAAGGCACAAATCATAGAAAATGGGTACTTGTAGAGGAAAAAAGTAGATTATAATCAAGTTTTCTTTTTGGTCATGAAACATACTACAATCAGGGTGCTATTCGCGATGGTAGCGTAATCCAATTGGAATTGGAGCAGCTCGATGTGAAGATGACATTTATTCATGGGAACTTGGAGGAAGTCATTTACATGAGGCAACATGAAGGATTCGAGGAGGTTGATAAGGAATGATACATGTGTAGGCTGAAAAAGTCATTATATGGGTTGAAGCAATCTCCGAGGTAGTGGTAAAAGTAGTTTGATTCCTACATGGTGGGAATTGAGTATATCAGGTGTGAGTACGATTGCTACGAATATTACAGGGTTCTAATAATGCTTTATGTTAATGATATGTTGATTGCTGCAAAGGACAAGAAGGAGATGCACTTGTGTATTGCGAAAAAAGTCCTAGGCATGGAGACACATAGAGACAAAGTCTGTGAAGCTGTGACTTTCTCAACAAGGTTATGTGTAAAAGGTATTATAGAGGTTCCACATAAAAGATACTAAGCCAATTAGCACGCCTCTAGCAGGTCATTTCAAGTTGTCAGTTAGATCGTGTCTAAATATAGAAGAAGAGATTTCAGACATGTCACGGGTGTTGAACGTGAGTGCAGTGGGGAGTCTCATATATGTAATAGTTTGCACGAAGCCGGATATCTCACAGGCAGTCAGTGTGACTAGCAGATATATGGTGAATCCAGGGAAAGAACATTGGAATGTTGTTAAGTGAATTCTCAGGTATCTCGGGGGCACAGTTGACACTGGGATCATGTTTGGGGGACATGGAGCTTTAGGTAGAGTTGTAGGCTACGTGGATTCATATTATGCAAGTTATCTAGACAACAAGAGATCTATTACAGGATATGTTTTCACATTAGCAGGTGGACTAGTATGTTAGAGATCTACGTTATTCGACGATAGCGTTGTCTACAATTGAAGCGGAATATATAGTTGAGATGGTGGCGTCAAAGGAGGCATTGTAACTGAAAGGTTTGATAGGAGAACTCGGGGTAAAGCAAGAGGTGATTCGGTTGCATTGCAATAGTCAGAGCTCTCTCCATTTGGCCATGAATCAGGTGTTTTACACGCGGACCAAGCACATCAACGTGGGGTTCCACAAGATGTGGGAGCTTATTACTTTGAGAGAGATTCTGTTTCAGAAGATTCACATAGGTGAATGCCGCAGACATATTGACAAAGCCGGTGAACACAAAGATGTTCAAGCACTTCTTGGGCTTGATCAATCTCACTAGCCATTGATGAGATTGGGCACCCTTAAATAGAGGTGTAAATGGAGCTGTGTTCCAGGTGGAGAATGAAGGGAGCAGTTTACGCTTAAGGTGAAAGTTGCACGGGAGGCCTTCGGGGTGACTTGGCAGAATGTAAGTCAAGTTGGAGATTGTTTTGCAGGATGCCTTGGATTCTACCAATATGTTATGCAGAGATGTCATGGTTTGGCACGACCGAGGCCATTTTCGATTCCACCGAAAATTGGCTTGATTCTCAGGTTGCTCGCTGTGAAGATTTGCACTTTTTCGGTTCGACGAAAAAGTGCAGTCGGGTTGGTTTGGTCCGACTAAACATTATTTGTATTTAGGTCCTGTTTGGGATTGGGGCTTATTAAGATGAGTATTTTCTCTCCAAGGGGCAAGGGTTTGCGAGGTGAGAGGGTTTTTAAACACTTGGAAGGGTTGGGAAGGATTTTTTGTCAAGGGGTTGCACATCGCAAGGGGAGATAGGGTGCTTCTGTAATCGAAGAAGGTAATTGTGTAAACTCTAAAAATTTGATTATAGTTAATCTCTGTTGCTTTGTGCCATGATTTTTTTCCGCAAGGGTTTTTCACATAAAATATCTCGTGTTATGTGATTACTAGCTTTATTGTTTGGTTATTCTATTTTATTCAATTGTTTTATCTTCGTCGAACGTGTTTTCACAAAGCACACAGATTGATGGTAGTATTATATCCGAATTTCTAATACCTAGGGTTGATCTGGATTTGTTAAGGGGTATAAATCTCAACATCACCTATTGCTCACTCTCATCAATCTCCATTGTTGGCTCTTGGTCGTACATTATTTGATGTTCCCATTACTATTCATGAGCCAAAGCACACCGTGTTCCTCCCACAGTATCACTATGACTCTCCTCATCACATCGGTAATTTTGTTTTATATGATTCCCATTTTCCCTCCTTTCATACTTTTGTCTCTACCTTTTCCTTTGTTTCAGTACCCTTTTACATTAACAGTTGTCTTAAAGGATCTTCGATGAAAAGTTGCAATGCTCGAGACAATGGTGGCTCTTGGGAAGTAAAGCACATGGGAGTTGGTTGATCTCCCTGACGGTCATCACTTTATTAGTAAGTGGGTGTACACGGTCAAATATAATCTTGAAGATTTGTTGCTTGTTATAAGGCCAGTTCGATTTTCAAAGGCTTTATACAAAAGTTTGGAGTTGATTACCAAGACATTTTCTCTTTAGTTGTAAAGCTCAATTTGATTTGCATACTTCCTTCCCCTGTCACAAATAGTCATTGACCTATTTACAATTGGATGTGAAAAATGCCTTCCTCAATAGGGATCTTCATAAGGAAATACATGTGATTTTCATTGGATTCGTACATTTGGACTTGTCTAGTAAAGTGTCTCATCCTAATAAAGCACTATATGGGCTTAAGCAATCTCCTCATGCTTGGTTCAAACACTTTAGTAATACAATCTTCTAAATTGGTATTTAGAGCAGTGCTTCTAGTAATTTCATTTTCAATAAGAGACACGATGACTCCATTATTGTTTTGGTTGCGTGTCGACGACATACTCATTGCTGGAGATAGTGATTTGACATCTCTTTGGTCAAGTCCTTTTTATTGAAGAGTTTTGAGACAAAGGACATGGAGCTCCTTTGTTACTCTATTGGGATTGAAGTTACCTGTTCCTCAAAGCGTATCTTCATATCTCAACGTAAATATGCAATTGAATTGTTGTCGCTCATTTGTCTTTTGAACTCTTTCCCATCTAAGTCCCCAATTAAAGTAAACCATTGGTAGTTTACTTTGTAGAGTGATCCTCTTTTTAACCCATAATGTTTCAACATTTGATGGGTAAGATGCTCTATCTGTCCATCACTTGCTCGGACATTGCCTATGCTGTGATTGTTAATTTTTAATATCTTTATTTTATTTTGGTAACTCATCCCATTTTATAAGATGAGTTGTATTGGTATTTGCAATATGATTTGGTAATACCTGAGAGAGTAGCATGCTAAAACCATTACTCAAAACATTGTATAACATAAAATATTTCAAGCTACCTATTGCTTGAGCATAAAGAACATCTCGCTATCAAACTATTAGATAGTACCTTTTAGAGATTTTAAAACCCTTTTTCCTCGGATATTATTCTTGTTTACAATTTTCCATTTTAAATAGTACCTTTTAGAGATTTTTAAACCCTTTTTCCTCATAGATTATTCTTGTTTACAATTTTCTATTTAAAACCCTTTAATTATAATATCTACCTATATTTTTGTTAGACACATGGGATGCCCCGATCTCCCATGTCTTTCATTACAAATTTAAAATTAATTCATTACTTAATATTTTACTTCATTTTCAAAGTCATTTAAGCTAAAAATATTTCATTTACCTATGAAGATAAAGCCAAAATCACTCCCACCTATTAGTGTATGCACACAATGATATAATTTATTCATTGTATATCTTAATTCAATGATTGCATTATGTAACATACAATACCATTGACACGAGGTTTGTTTTTAATTCTTTAAGTTACTTCACATTGTTGGTTTCTTTTAACTCTTTATTCAAAAAATATGATTTTCTCATCTATTTGATAAGCTTAAAGTTAGGTGAGCAAATACTGCTAGAATAATTCTAATAGTTTATGAGTATATGTGCCAACATGGTCTATCCATCTTTTCTAGGCAAAATGCTTGGTTACCAATCTAACTTTAAACTTATCTATAGAACTAAATAATTTTAGTTTTCTTTTTAAATGTCATTTTACAAGCTAGGGTCTTCATATCCTTTTGTAAGCCACCAAGTGCCCAAACTTTATTTTTTATAGAATCGACTTCTTCATTGATAGCTTTAAACAATTTATCAGACTCTTATGAATTAATAGCTTCCCTTATTATCATAAGGGTTATTTAATTCTTCTACATCAGTGAAGTCACCAATTTTATTCACTTTGAATAAAATAGTCATTTAAATAGGATGGGCTCATTGTTGATCTCTTCATTTTTGACCATTTACATAGGATGAACAAATGTCTGAATATTTATGGATTGTTTATAAAGTGGTTGACTATTAATAGGTGGTTGATCATATCCTTGCCTATCACCCTTAGATGTTTGATATCATTTATTTTAGTATTTTCATTGAGTTCCTTGAATGAGAAACTTAGCATCTTTACTTCTTATGAGTCACTTTTTTTTAGGGCATGTTTGAAATAGTATAAAGAAAAGATAATGTAATAAGTAATCTAATGGTTATTTTCAAGAGCACTAGTGAAACATGGAGTCCCATAAATTTCATTTTTAGGGGTCTTTAAATAAATAATAATAATAATAAAAAAGAAATGAGAGTCACGGTAATTACTTTATTTGGATTTAAGTTAAGTTATGCCATTGACTGGGGATAAAAGCATTTGTCTATGATTTGTCATTTTCAGTGTTTAAAGTATTGACAATATCGACCGATATATATCCCATGATATATCTTGTATCCCACCCATGCGATACGAAATGCATAGGTAGTGCCAATATATCTCACCTATTCGATCCAGTGGACATTTTTAATTTTCAGTCTATTGTTTTGCTATAAATCACATTAAATCGGTGTTAAATATTTACAAATTTATGATTCTTCATTTTTTCATGAAAAATCATAGATTTAGAACTTCAATTTTGAGATTTGGGGGAGATAGGCTAAGTGAGGAAAATTAGAAAAATCGAAATTTCTCAATTTCTCACAAATCAGTTGAAATTTTTATATCTAAATACAAAATCAAACATGTATGTAACCTAATCTAGTGATTATTCTTTTAGTGTTGAATGTATTGTTTGTATTTCCATACATGTCTTCTTATGTTTATAAATTATATGAATAGACTTTGAATATACTTGAATCAGTTCAGTTAGACATCGCATATTTTAGGATCACATACAAAGGAAACTCTTATTATGTGCACTTTTTTTTTTTTTTGTAATGTTTTGATTTCTAAGCGTGTATTGATGTCTTTTTCAACAATCCCCAAAGTTTCATTGAAAAATCTACAAATTTCCCAATATTCGTATGTTTACCAACAACAACGATACATTACACAATACAACCGATATATCCCATGCGATAACCAATATGCATCCGTATCCCAAGGGTCCGGTACATTACATGATAATGATATTTACAACATTGGTCATTACCATTATGCACAAGAAGTTAGGTACTTTTGGAGAAGTAAAAATACATGACCATTTAAAGTATGGATTTGTCCTCTTTACTAAAGAGTTAGGACTACCTTATTATTATTATTATTTATTTATTTATAAATTTGATGCACATAAGTAACACTCTCATTTGTGCACATTCACCAAATATTACAAATGCGTCATGTGTATGACTGTCCAAGTACCCTACATGTGCAAATGTGCTACTATCATTCTTGATGCATCTAAAAATGTGGCACATATGGGAATGTGTAATGTGCACATGAGCATATGAAAATTTACTATTATGCATATTAAATTTCTCATATTTGCCACAATCTATCATTCTTATTCCTTGTTGTTTGATTATAAATGAACTAAACGACTAATCCCAACAACATACCTATATCTCCTTTCACAAGGATACTACTTGCTTTTTTTTTTTTTTTGTTAGCTTGTTAGTACACCCACTGTCAGATCAGACTTCACTGTTAGCCACCCCCACTAGGGAATCGATGCCAAGACCTCATTGTTGAAATGAGGTATCTTTCACTCGGTCTACCACTTGAGCTATGGATCTGGGTGTCGATACAACTCGCTTAAACCCAAAGAGCTACTAGTTTCTTGTTTTTTTTACTAATCTTAACTAGATAATCTAATTACTTTGTAGAATGTGTTCTTTTCTTTGCGATCCAAACAGCACAAAAGGTCATATGAATAGAAAACCATTTTCGTTTCTCTCCTCTTTTTAATTTTTCAGTTTCCAATTCCTTATTTTTAGTTCCTTCAGTTTAAGTCACATAGCCAGCATATATATATATAATATATATTATATTATATATATATAAAATTCCTCCCTAGCAAATAATAAAAATGAGCACATCCTATAATTTCTGCCTAGCAAATAAAAACAATGAGTCGTGTTCTTATAGTCCGTGGATTACTAAAGCGAATCTATAGTAAGCTGGTACGCTGATCAGAATTCAAGAAGCAGATCCCACCATAATAGGCCATGGGGAAGAGTATGATCCAATTCATTTTAAACAATCACTCCATATAAAATCATAGAATATTCCACATCTTACATTCAAACCCATTTTTCTAATGGTTGGAATCATTTTTCATAGAAAAAGAGGACCAGTGGTGCATGGCTTATAAGTAGGGCTGTCAACGGGCCGGGGTTGCCAACGGCTAGGATTTCAAACTGTTCAGGCCCAACCTATTCAAAATTTTAATTTAACCGGGCCCACCTGGGCCCATTGACAGCCCTGATTATTAACAGTCGGACCTGCATCAAATGCTTACTACTATATCACTTTCAGTAATCCAAGGACTACCTGATTTTCAAACATACAACAAGATGACTACCCAAAATATAATAAGAAGAAAATGGGCTTGTGGGTCAGACCGGTGCGCCGATCACCGGTATCGTTGAGATCGAAAGATGTGTTGGTGTAAGAGAATCCGACGCCGGCAGGTGCTTCGAGAAAGAGAAGGTTAGCCACAAGGTTCCAGGAGTGCTTGTTAAGGTTTAGACGGGACCCGCTCTTGTGTAGACGGAATGGACCAATCTCTTCTGATGCACCATAAGCGATCGATGAGCAACCAGGACCTATGGAAAAAAAAAAAAATTCATGTTTAAAAAGTTATTTTCTTGGACAACCAATCAGGTTCAGCTCACTATTAAAAAAAAAAAAAAGGCCTGATATCACATATATGGCGTTCACATTGCGCACCAATAACATGTTCGTGACTGTTTAATCAATGCCTTTTTATTAATGGTACTAACTATACTAAATATTAAAAACGAAAATAAAATAGATTTTCAATCGTTGATCTGATGGAATCTCGCAAATTCGGCATGGGCAACTCGGCTTAGTAGGGTTGGGTGGCTAAAGTAGCTTCTCTTACCCAAAATCATATATGGTACGTTGAATAACTCATTCCGATTTGCGAGATATGCTTTTTTAAGGTTCCGACGGTCCAGATCACTTCTACCTCTGATTGGGCCTTCTCTAGTCCATCTTGGACATGAAAGCATCCGCGATCCCGCTCTACATCAGGCCCCAAATGGAGATTTGTTGGGTGGCCCCAAGTGGACAGTTATCGGGTCAGAATCCATTAAGTCATACAGATGGGATTATCTAATGGGACAACTTATGTGCAGTAGCTGCTTCCACAGTGGGGTCCACCATGTGGACGGTTCAGATGGCGTTGGCAGTGTGCCACTCGTTTGGTAGGCAGGGTGGAATAAATGAAGCCAGTGGTCTGCAATTTTCAATATTACACGAGGGGCCAATGGTTTGATAATCCTGACCACTGCTCTGCTGGAGCCTCTTTAAATGGACCATGGTTCTAAAAAACAGTGACTTTTTGACTCGAATCTCTGCCGAGTCAAATCATCTATGCTCTAGGCCGAGTGGTCCTCTAAACTGACATTGTACGAGACTCGTTTTCAGCTCTAATAACTAGCTCTCGACATCATTAACTGGGAACTAGGGCTATCAACGGGCCGGGCCTGGGGGTTGGCCTCCTCCCAGACTTTGAACTGTTCGGGCTGGGCCGTAGGCCAGCCCAGCCCTATTCAAAATTTTAATTTTGCAAGCCAAGCGAGATTTGAGCAAGAAAATTACAAAAATGCCCCCATTTAATTTTTGTTTAAAATGTAGTGAAAGTGGAGGCTTGTGGGGCCACATGATACATGTTCAACATCCAACACATCCAAAACATGCACCCCACTATAGTGATAACACACACACACACACACACAAAAGCAATTAAACCATCAGATGATCTACACTTGAATTTTAGATGGTCTACACTTGAATTTGATGCTTTTTGAGTGGTTTATATTATTATTATTATTATTATTATTATTATTATTATTATCTTAATGGATTGAATAATCTTATGATTTTCTTGGTCTGATAATTATATCGGTGTGCATCCGTTCGTTAGATTAGATGTCAGACACATACCATGTGGGCCCCACAATGTGAATTTTGAAAGAATTTTATGGTAAAAATCTATTAAAAGTAGAGAAATGCAAGAGTTCTCCTACTTGCATCAGTAGGACAGTGCAATATGTCAATCTGAACTATTCATTAAGTTCAAAACACATCTCATGCTCGAGCACACAAAAATCACAATGATCAGACAATCAAATTCATCCTTGATTTTACTTTATTTTCTACAGCCATCCATTTTCAAAGCAATCCACGACAAGCCCTAACCAATAAATGGACTATACTTATTTTTGTGTAAATTATCTCGACCGTCCCTATTAAAGACCATTGATCAAACCGTTCCTATTTGTCATAGCTGCTCGATGTTTGCATGGTATAACCCATGAGCATGCTGAACCTGATGAACAGTCTAGATCAATGGATTGGGCTGTCTAAGTGTTACCATCTATCATATTATTTCCTAATCCAATACATAAAGTTTGATGGCCCACCTCTCAAATCACTTTGATTAGATGGTCCTGGCTATCAGATCAATTGACAATGAACTGGAAAATTCATATCATTAACTAAAAAAAGGTTTGATTATTGATATAGACAGTTAATCAAGTGGGTCCCCCTTTTGATTTCTTATTTATCTGAAATCATTTTGATTAGATGATCTTAACTATATGATTAGTAATTTGTTGAATGGATAATCCATTTTTAGTATATTGGAAAGGTCTCAGCGTTAATGTGGACCGTCCATCATGTCAGGTCTAATTTGATTTCCCATCTCTCACAAACCACTTTGATTAGATGGGCCTAACTTTTCAATTTATTATTTAAATGGACGTTCCATATTCCATATTGCGCATATTAGGAGACGTCTCAGCATTAATGTGGAACAACCATCATGTGGTGCCCACCTATGATTATCCATCCATTTCAAATCACTTTGAGCTAATAAGTTTAACCATCGTATTAGCAGTTTGGAAAATGGACGGTCCACATTTAATCTAGTTGAGAAGTTCAAGCATTCACATGACATACACCCTTTTTAGCTACACCCATAGCCACGGGCCATAGCCGCCCCAATTGGGCCGGGCTCGGGTAAATATTGGGCCCACTCAACCCATTGACAACAATACCTTTGAGCTGGAGACGGACGGTCCTGAGAGGGGCTCTGTGGCGTCCATCGTGATGTATATGCTTTATCCACGCCGTCCATACATTTTGAAAGATCATTATAGGGCACGAGACAAAAGAAATAGGACTATTGATGCCTCAAGTGGACCACACCAGAGGAAGAAGTGTGGATTGAATTCCTACCGTTGAAAACTTCCTAAGGTCCAACGTTATATTTATTTGCCATCCAACCTGTTCATAAGGTCACATAGACATGTTGAAGGGAAAAAAAAGCTTTCAATCCCTACTGCTTTCTGTAGTGTGGTCCACTTGAGCCTTCAATATATCTCCTTTTTTGAAAATTACCTTAAAATGATCTTTCAAAATGGGTGAACGGTGTTGATAAAACATATACATCACAGTGGGTCCCACATAAGTCCCTGACAGGACCGTCCGTCTCTAGGTCGGTAATGGTGGGGTAGTACCCCATCCGCGCACACATTGAATTAGACAGCGAGAGATGCGTGCACTGATGTAATAAGGAAGACAAAAGGGTTCTTGTCGTTGGGCTATATTTTTATAGTGCACATGCTAGAGAGAGAGAGGAAAAATCGTACTGATCAGAAGGGCTATTTTAGTCGGCCATCACGTCGATAGTCCAAATAATAAAAATCAAAGGGAATGGACAGTCATAGAAATAACATTAGTCGCCTAAAAAAGGAACCGTCAAAGCGGTTGTTTATATTTAAAAATCAAAACTCACAGCAACAGGATGGTAAGAGTTGTTCAATCATACTAGTTTTGTCCGAGGGCTGGGGGTGTACACGAACCGAGCTAGTTCAGTTAGCTCTCGGCTAAGAAAAGCTCGATTAGGAGCTGAGTTTGAGCTGAGCTGATTTTTTGAGCTCTAAAAATGAGTTCAAGCTGGCTCCAGCTTGACTCGACTCGGATTGAATCCAGCTTGAATTGAACCAGTAGTTCAGTGACTTGGTTACTTTGATATTGATGTTACTTACCAAGTGTTTAATGAAATTGACTCAACGAAGTGTAGCCGTGGCAAGGAAGGTAGGTACATGAAACAAATATTTTTTTTTTTTATAAAGTTTTTATGTTGCTTAGGTGTTTGATAAAATACTCATTGTTGTTGTTTCCCATATAATGAGATTTTGAAGGTCCAGTCCAAGTGTTTGTGTACAGGTGAACTCGAATCGATCTTGGATTGAACTGGCGATGATGTAGGGATGAATGTGATGAGGATAACTACTCTAAATCCATGGAGCTTCTCTGGACTCCTCACAGAGACTTCTCGAATCCACGAGGAAAGAAAGCAGAAAATATAAATAAATTCTAAAAAATTCGAAATTGATTAATTAATGACCAACAACGAGTTCACAACCCTTTAAATAAGGGTACCAAGCAAGGAGAAAGAAATCAGAATCAAACTACAACTGAAACTCTTAGAAATCGTGACTTACTATAAATAGTAGACTTACTATTTATAGACGGTTATGATGTCTACTAGTGCGCGAGGTTTTCGGTCAAAAATAGTAAGTGTCCTATTTGGCTTCACCAAACCGTTCTCCTAATTATTATAAGCTCTTTTCACGTTGGGCGTAACTCCTAAAGCCCGATGGATGACGAGTTATAGTCAAACTAAAACTTACTATTTATGGTAAAAACAAAATTAAAGCAGGAAATGACCGTCGATCCAGAGGTTTTTCGCAATTCCGAGCATCGTAACCCGGTTACGCCGGGTTGGTTGGCTAAAGTAACTCGTTCTACCCCAAAATCATATATTTTACGTCAGGTAGCTCATTCTGAATTGCGAGATACGCCCGATCTAAGGCCCGACGGCCCGATTCTGTCGTCGACCGGGCCTTTTCTGATTCATCTTGCCATGAAACTGCCCGCGACCCGCTATACATCAGCCGAGCTGCTCCCAACCAAGCTGAGCTGGCCAGTCAGGCTGAGGACCAAGTTGAGGTGAGCTAGTGGCTGAGCTCAGCTCGACTCGGTTAGACTGGATGTACACCCATACCTACGGCTATGGAGATGGTGACATACCAGACTAACGGTGCCGATCGCCACATGCACATTAAGGAGCTGCATAGGACTTCTGTACAGCGGCATGATAGCATTCATCAAAGGCTGTAGGTTACCACTGTGACCTTTAGTACAAGGAGCGAGATTGCGCCTGCGGTCCAGGCAGGGGATCTGTGTGCCACCGTGATGTATGGGTCTAATCCATGCCGTCCATTCGCTTTTACAGATCATTTTAGGGTATCACCCAAAACATAAGACAGATTCAAGGGTCGAGTGGACCACAAAACAGGTACCAGTGATGATAATGATGCTCACCATTGAAACTTTCCTAAGGCCCACCGTTATGTTTATTTTCCATCTAACCTGTTCGTAAGGTCACATAGACCTGTACAAAGGTAAAACAAAAAATCAGCTTGATCAAAACCTCTGTGGCTACCAAGAAGTTTTTAATGGTGAGCGTTCAAGTCCCACCGTGTGATCGACTTGAGCCTTGGAAATGCCTTTCTTTTGGGCTCATGAGATAAAATGATTTGGAAAAATGGATGGACAGTGTGGATAAAACCCATATATCAGGGTGGGCCCCACAAAGTCCCTGCTTGGACCGAGTCGTACTTGCATAGGCAGGATGCAATCAGCGTCCTGGACTACATTGTCAAAGTTACTATCAGTTTGTGGTCTTTCCTTTTGAGTTCAACTGGGCCACTTGGTCATCGGCCGATCCACCGATCTGGACCATCCACCGGCCCAACACACAAAATCTCACCTTTTTGACGATTAAATCGATTTAATTGGATGGTCAAATCCATTTCTAAGATGGCCTTCTTCTCTAGCCATTCGTTTTCTTAACTATAGGTGGGATGGTTAGGATAACCGGATAACCGAACGAACGTGATGCTTTAGAACCATACGCAATCCATGATGAATGCGCTAAACCATTGCATCAAATTGTTGATTGGACCTAGTTTTCAATAAATCATCTGGACCGTCCATCTATAGCATTTGACTGGATGGTTAGAATGGTCTCATTGTTGTAATAATTTAATTTAATTTTATCATGGTAGCAGCCTATGAAATTAATGTTTTCTTCCCTGTAGTCCATGAAATGCACATAGGACCTAATGGATGGTTCGGATCAATTGATGAGCTGTCCAGTGTCCCATTGAACTCGACTCCACAGGTTTATCAAGAAAAATGTTTTCCTTTTAGCTTGAAAATTTGATGATATCTGGTACAACATGTTGGGATAGGCAGGTGAGGCAATCACATAAGGCCCCCCAATTATGAAGGCCCTATATTATAGCAAAATTAAAATTTCTTGATTATGAAGGTCCTACATTATAGCAAGATTAAAATTAAGAAGAAGAAAAAAGCCTAAAATTTTTGAAATAAAACTTATTGAAAGCCTACAAAATAGAACATCTAAAAATTAGTTTACAAATTTGAAATTGAAAATAAAAAACAAATCCTAGAAACTAGTACTATCAATAATAACATTTTAAATTTATTGTCTCTTTTCAAAATAATAGCATCATTCTCAATAAATTTTTCGCCTAAAACCTAGGACCACAACTACCTACTTTATTGCTAATTAAGTTCTCAAAAAATTAAATTCTAAGCCTCATTTTTATGACTTGCCTAAGGCTCTCAAAAATGTTGAGCCGCCCCTGCAACACGTCCAACTTGAACGAATGCAAGACTTGGACTGGAACTCGTTTCAGCTTAAAGATACCTATGTCTGGATGATACTCCATGCATCTAAGCTGTCTTTATCAGCTTTAAATTCAAACTTCTTATACATACAAATAAATACATAGCAAGAGCCGGTTTATGTTGCTTTCATACATTGATTGTATTTTAATGTCCTCTCTCACACACACACACCAAAGGGTCGCTCTTTCCCATGTTATAGCTCATTTGAATCTTTAATTTGCATTAGTTTTAGGCAAACACCCTAAAATGAGTCGGTGCAACATATATACTATGTGGATGTCACACATTGCATCATGGTAAACTTCGTGGAGCCTTTGTCACACGGTTTCCATAATAACACCCTCCGCACCGGCTAGATGGGAAGAGGGGGATAAGTAGGTGTAAGCTATTTGATAATGAATTGAAAAATAACTTTTGAGAAAAATAAAGGTTATATCTTTTTGTAACGATGATAGTAAAAATAAAATTTGTTAAATATTCTTATTAGATAAAATCTAATCCATTTATTGGCATTTTAGCTGTGAAATCTAAATCATATATAGAATACTCACCCTATTTTTGGACTTTTCAATATACCAATAACTTTATTTTAAATGTTTTTTCATATCTTCAAAATATTTGAAGTTCTTTGTCCTAATAAAACTAATTGTAGAGCTAAAATTAGGTAATACATACTACCAGCTTTATATATATATATATATATATATATATATATATATATATATATATATATATATATATATATATATATATATATATTCTACCAGTAAAATTAGGTAAATACATACTACCAGCTATATATATATATTCTACCAGCTATTAGGTATACATACTACCAGCTTATATATATATATATATATATATATATATATATATTCTTTTTTTGTTAGCTTGTTAGTACACCCACTGTCAGTTGACACTTCAGTGTTTAGCCACCCACACTAGGGATCATTGTTGAAACGAGGTACCTTTCCCTCCGTCTACCACTTGAACTATGGATCAGGGTGTAAATACATATAAGGAGATAAGGAGAGAGGTTACGATACAATACCATACAGATAGAGAGAGGTTACAGTGTATGTACCTGTGGGAGTAATATTCACGCACAACCTTATGTGAACTCTCACGGACTATGACTTTTTTCATCTGTTCATGCTGAAATAAATTATATCGGTCCAAGGTGGTTGGGTGCATGAACATGGATCTTCGTACTCTGTCAAACTATAAGTAATTTTTTATATGCTTGTTCATTATCCGAATTACAAATTTACAATGAAGATGTTTGGTATGGTACATCGCGGCAAATTGATGTTTTGTGTGTCAGGACTGTAGCTGTTGGTTTTGGGGTCATGTTACAATGATGGAAACGATTATAGAATGGCCCTCATCTAAGATGGGAGAGTTAAATTATCAAATGGTCAAAATATTTCAATCCGAGAGAATATTTTCAGGAATCTCCCATCCAAGGCAAGACCATGTAATGAACGGTTACGATCAAACAGCTACAGTGACAACGTAGAAACAACAATAGGTTGGGGGTCCTTAGCAAGCTGCTAAAATGGAAGTTTTATATGCAAAATCCACCTTTGTGAGAGAGAGAGAGAGAGAGAGAGAGAGAGAGAGAGAGAGAGAGAGAGAGAGAGAGCTTGACTAACCTCCATTTAGCCATATGACCAAAGGTTTAGAATCTGGTGCAGTAGCAGCCTCAGTGAGCCAATAGAAGAGAGCTCTCCCAGCCTGTGCATTAACAGTGACATAGCCCGAGTACTGCTCAAAAGACACATTGGGCTGGCCGGGCAGTGCTACTATCCTATCACCCCCTTCTCCTCCTCCTTTATGGATTGCTCCCACACATAGATGCAGCAAAACAAAGACCATAGGAACAAACATCTCCCCTTTTCCCATGAGTAAGAAGAAGAAGAAGAAGATGAATATGGTGTGATGATGGTGGTGATGATGAGCTCTACAAGTGATTAAAAGCTATTTTTTATGTGTAGAAATGCTTATTTCTGTGACATAAATAAGAGAGAGAGAGAGAGAGAGAGAGAGAGAGAGAGAGAGAGAGAGGAGAGAGAGAGAGGAGAGAGAGAGAGAGAGAGAGAGAGAGAGGGTCACATGGTCACAGCATGCCCCCAGAAAACAGTCCTGGAATCCTCCATTAAATCCTCATGTATTTATATGACACTTTGACTGCCTTTTGTTTTCCTTTGTAGCTCTTATTCTTCTTATTTCTGTGTGGGTCATGTCTGGTTATTGTAAGCTGTTGTGGCCCGTATCAATGATGTTTGTATTCATTTCAAGACACCTATGCTCATCCACCGCCACTGCTCTCAGGAAACTTTTATACTCTGGCGGATCGTGATGGTTGATACACAGGTACTATAAGTTCGAACAGGTGGCACATAAACAACTCAGACTAAACCGTCTAAATGGCAATTACCACTTTAGATTGATCATAAACACAAAGTAACATAAGTTCACTCTCAAAACTAATCGATTGGTGGACATTTATTAGATGGTTGAGATGAAAGTTAACTAATGGTCTGGATTCAGGAACAAGTGTCGGCAGATCAGTGCTTTAGGTTGTTGAATAGATGTTACATTTGGATGATTACTAATCCACAGTGGGTCCTACAATTTGAATCCGTTTAATTTGAATTAATGCATGCCATGTGTGCAGATCAAGAAGCAAAGATGTATCATCTGTTAGAAACGGTGGTGCATCACCTCTGAAATGTGGCCCTCATGCACGTTTATCCAGGCCATCCAAGCTGTTGGGAGCAATGCCAATAGAGTACATGTCTAGAACCACATTTATAAAGCAATCCCAACCTTTGTCTGTTGTGGCTACAAAATGAATAGTTAAAAGAGAAATAGTAAGAGGGCCAAATTCCAAGGGAAAAATCATATGATTATTATCATCTTTAACGTATTTTGGTTATGTAGGATCCACTACCCAAAATCAGGATTATATTTAATTTTGATTATGTAGGACCCACTACCCAAATGGACCATTATTGTTATTTCCACCTATAAAATTATTAGTTTCACCCCCACAAGGCTAGTTTGGTTATAGCATGTCCATCTTATGCAGATTCAAGACGACTAAAGTATCCCAATGGGGGTTGAACTTATAACAATTTTAGGAGGTTGAAATCAACAAATCCCATGCTTTTGTTATTAGGGTCTGGTAGGGTATGATGCCCCTTGTCATAGTAAGGGGGCCAATTTCTACTTCTGTTCATGGTCCAGATTCTATGCTAGATGGTCAGACTAAGAAAGATTTATTGAATGTGATGGGGGATTTAATATCTCACTGTTTTGGTTTCAATAATTTGGAGAAAAAAATATATTTCATGCCTTGACATACCATAAGCCCTTATAAACGATGACGAAAACCTTTGATTAAAAGAAAAAACTGACTTACCTGTACATGATACCAGAATTACAGAAAACACAAATGATGCATGATTTCTTAATCTAGTGTTTGTGTTGAAAGTGTCTAGAGAATCAATCAGGATGGAGCCTTCTATGGATTCAAGGATCTTGTTAGCTTTTTTTGCATCAGGTTTATCATTTAGCCATTATGATTTAGGCCTCTCATATGACCAACACAGTGTTGGTATACCAATTAAAGTAGGTTACGTTGGAGAGCACATAGAAGAATGGGCTTTAGATAGCAATATGAAATTGCAGGTATTCCACTAGTATCACTAAGTTAGAAGCCTGGAGTTATATCTAAATTCTCAAAGCGCAATGAGGGGCAAAGTGTGGTGTGTATAGGATCATATACTATCAGAGATGCAAATTTCATATGAACACAAGTCCAAATGAGACAACTATATCTATTGAGACAATGATTTAAACACTTAGCATGCCAACTATCTATTCATGTATCTATAGCATAAAGATCAAGACAAAGCATAAGTAGAGAATCATCACACATTGTACAACAACATATAGTGGTTCGATGAATTACCTACTCCACTCTTGGATGACAACTCAAATTCGAGTTTTCCGGATTTCACTATCTCATATGGTTTTCAATAGGTTCACCATAAACCATTACATCCTATACAAGGACTTGTATGTACACACCCGTTGGTGACCTACACAAGTCTTACGGGTTTGGATCTCAAACTCTCAATTAGTCCCACACAAGAACTAACAATATTGTACACATCCACCAGTGGCCTACACAAGGTCGTACATTTTGAGTTTGGGTATCAAACTCAAAACCCAAATCTCCACAAGAAGTGACTTTTACAATAGATTCAAAATAAACTCTTACTAGATAGATAAGCTTGTTGATAGCATATGTTCTTGAGATGCTTCTCCAGACTTAAATCGACTTCTCTTCGGCTCCCTTGATCAACAACATTGAGTGAATCTTCCAATCTAGTGTGCTAATGTATTGGGAGTTTGGGGATGGTGGTGAATCTCCCAAAAATTAGGGCTTTGTAGGAAACAAGGGAGGATTCACCTAATCAAGCATTCTAGGCTGTTAGATAAATATAGTTTACCTGTAAGATCTGTGTCTAAGCCGTAGAGAATGATAGAGATCATGTTCATCTTCAATGGGAGCTTTGGATACTCATTTATGGTGATTAAACCCATGAAGATGACATGAATTCAATGAAATTTGAGTCTTAAGAGAGATGATTAGAAAGGGATACACTTGGACTCATGTTCTATCAAATTCCCATTAGCTTGCAAAAGCCTTAAGAGATTCTTTAAATAGATGAGTGAAGCAATGGATCTAAAATGACTAGTTATCAATCGAATCGATTGATCTTTCGATTCAATTAACTCAAATCGACATTGACGATTGGATTGTCGATCTGATTGACAACTCCGTGAATTGTACAATTTTGGTTGCTGGATGTTTTTAAGCTATGTTGGCCAAATCGAGGGAATTGTCAATTTGATCAACAACTAACTGATTTTCATGTATTGCTTGTTGGACAGTTTTGACTAGTATTGATTAGATTGACAGGTTCTGTCGATTCAATCAACTCAAATCGACTTCAATCGATAATGTTGTCGATTCAATCGACAGTTCACTGTTTTGTACTAATTTTGGTTTTTAACATTCAGAAGCTCTGAAGCTCTAACAAGCCAAGCTAAACTTGTTCAATTTTAATTCAAAGGCTAGGATGATGACATGAGTGTTTTCTATTGATGTTTATCATCTAGAGATAAGTGTTTTGGGTTTAATTGGGTTCTAAGTATAGGGATACCAAGGCACTTTCATATGTATACCTGTGTCTTCATGCCTTGATCGCCATAATTCTTCAAGTCTTCAAGTTTTCGGACATCTTTGGCTACCAATAGGGCTCACATGACTTGACGGCAACAGACTCACATTATTGACAAACACTTGCACTTACAATCTTCCCCTTTGTCAATTACGTGATAAAACCTAACCTATACATTATCATGGTAAATACCAATGAAATAGACAAAATAAATCTCAAAATTTACATGCCCATAGTTATAAAGATCTACAAATAATGAACTCCATGACATGTATAGGAAGTGATTTCTTTAACTGCAAAAAATATACTCCCCATAAGTCCCCGCATCAAAGATAGGTTGCAAAAAGATAATCGGGCATACTTTGGTGGGATTTCGTTCTCTCCCTTTTTCTCAAAAATTGACAAAGTGTCAACTAAATAGATATACAATAAGCACATGACATGATGATGAGACATACACATAAAAATGTACTTATATGCGCAAAAATACGTATCACAATAAGAGTCAATCACGAAGTGCTAAGAGAGAAACATGACAATCCATACACATGGGGGTATAAACAAACTATATTTGTCACGCCCCAAACTCAGAAACCGGGCTCTCCCTGGAATCGCGGGGATAACGCTCTCTAATCTCAGCCTCGCGCTCCCAAGACGCCTCCTCAGCACTATGATGACCCCACTGCACCTTTACTAAAGGAATGACCTTGGTCCGGAGGACCTGCTCCTTCTGATCAAGGATACGAACTGGCTGCTTAATGTAGGAAGCATCCTCACGGACCTCAAAAGGCTGCCAATCAATCACGGAAATGGTGTCTGACCCACACTTCTGTAGTATTGAAACATGGAAAACGTTGTGGATGCCAGACAACTGAGAAGGTAAGGTAAGCCTATAGGCCACGGCGCCAACGCGCCCAGTGATCTCAAAAGGTCCAATAAATCTTGGGGCAAGCTTGCCCTTCGCTCCGAATCAAACCACACCCTTCATGGGTGAGACCTTGAGATACACTCTATCCCCAATAACGAACTCCAAGGGACGATGCCGACGATCAACAAAACTCTTCTGCTGGGTCTGAGCTGTGTGCATCCTCTGCCTGATGATATCGAAACCTCTGACGTTTGCTGCACAAGCTTGGGGCCTAGGAGACGTTGCTCTCCAACCTTGGCCCAACAACTTGGGGATCTATATGGCCTGCCATACAAGGCCTTAAAGGGAGTTATACCAATAGTCGCCTGATAGCTGTTATTATATGCGAACTCAGCCAGGCGCAAATGCTCTCCCAGTTACCCGAGAAGTCGATCACGCAAGCTCTGAGCATATCCTCAAGAATCTGGTTGACCCACTTGGTCTACCCATCTGTCTGTGGATGATACGTGGTGCTGAACTACAAGGCAGATCCCATAGCCTTCTGGAAACTCCTCCAAAACTGAGATGTGAACCTCATGTCTCGGTCGGAAAAGATCGAAACCGAAACACCGTGCAGTCTCACAATCTCATCAATGAACAATTTGGCAAGTCGGTCCAAAGGCTAAGTCGCACGAATTGCAAAAAAATGTGCCGACTTCGTCAGACGATTCACGACAACCCAGATGACGTCATGATTGCGCTGAGTCATCGGCAAGCCCATAATGAAATCTGTCAATATGTGCTCCCACTTCCACGTCAGGACGTTCAACGACTGTAACGGACGTGGAGGCTCTGATGATCAGCCTTGACACGCTGACATGTGTCACACTCGGCCAAAAAACTGGAGATTTGGCGTGTCATCCCCGCCAAAAAATACTGACGCCTCATATCGTGGTACATCTTCGTTGAGCAAGGGTGATAGAAAACCTCGATCGATGTGCCTCGGTCATAAGATATTTGTACAACTCTAAAATATCCGGGACACATAATCGGCCTCTGAAGCAAAGTCCACCATAAGAACCAATCTGCCAATTTGAGTGACTCTCAAATGCCACATCCGCTCGATAGCTATGAAGTGACTTGTCTGATTGCTGAGCTTCGATCACCCATGCGACAAGAGAGGGTTGAATCGACAAGCTCGATAACTGAACGATAGAAGATTGCAAGTCAAACTCGAAGTCATACGCTGCAATATCCTCGAACATCTTCCACTCCTGAACAATCATATGCGCCACCAGGCCTCGTGGCTGACGGTTGAGGGCATTCGCCACCACGTTCGCCTTGCTGGGTGTGGTACTAAATATAAAAATCATAGTCCTTCAGGAGCTCCATCCAACGTCTCTGCCGCATGTTCAACTCAGACTATGAGAAGAGATACTTTAGGCTCTTGTGGTTGGAGAATAACTTGAACCTAACCCCATAGAGATAGTGCCTCCCACCTTCAGTGCGAAGATGACTGCTGCCAGTTTCAAATCATGCGTGGGATAGTTCAGCTCGTGGACCTTGAGCTGGCGAGACGCATAAGCCATTGGCTTCCCGTGCTGCATCAGGACAACACCCAAGCCAACATGCGAAGCATCGGTAAACACCACAAATCCATCACTCTCAAAGGGAAGAGTAAGGACATGAGCATGTTGAGGGTCAAATATTGCTATTAGACCCCAGTTATTACTTGATTTTATATACATGATAATGTTTAACGTCCTATTTTAATCGTATTTATGTTGCAATGTGAATTTAGGAGCCTGGACTGAAAAAAGGTACTAAAAGCATGGATTTAACACTAAAAAATACCAAGGCAAGGGACGGACCCTAGGGGACCAAAATCGAAGAATTCACACACCAAAGATCCGAGAAAATCAAGTGATCAATGATAAAAAGGCCTGAAAGTCGTCCTGAATGCAAGATCACAGGATTCCCACCATTCGTTTGGGTTAAAATTGTATATCTGGGTTGAGGACCCTAAATTAACTGTATACGTCAAAATTCAGCCCTTGAATCCCTGTGGAAGTGGCCCAATGGACAAATCAGCCCATAAATCACTGATTTGGGGCCCACCTAATATCCGGATATGTTTCAATTTTGATATAAAACCCTTAAGTCGGATGAGAGAGGATGGATGAAGCGGATTTCTCATAAACATCACAGTGGACCCCACTTCACATGGCCGGTGCGCACAGCAAAGGTACGCTCGCTGTACACTGAACCTGTAGACCGATCAACAGGGTTTTGACCCGTATCTTCAAAGAGAATTCAAAGGAGCGGAACTCCCACCGCTGCGATAGAAAACAGAGAATCGCGGGACGTTTAGGTGGGCCACCAAGATGGACCTAGATGGATGATCTGGACCATCCATTCGAAGAAGAACAAGCGGCCAACCAGGACCTACTTGAACTCCGTCGGAAATAGACCAGGATGTGTCCCCAATCGTCCACCGCATCTAACTGACGACAAGAATGGAACTCGATGGCCACACCGAGTCCAGAGTGAAGAATTCTTTCCTTGTATCTGATTTTCATAAGAAATCCAATGGACGACCCAGATGTAGCAAACACCTCAGATTGTAGGCCCCACCATGACTATCATAACCTGCTTTATGCAGGGAGCGTGCATCCGAGAAAACCAGACGCCGCCCAACCCTCTTTAGCTGTTGTGTGATCTCGGTCAGCGTCGAACCGGTAATCCAAACTGTTCATCTGAATGACAGTTAAACGTTGTCCACAGGGACGTCATCTCTTCACAAAAATGCACCTGTGTACGAATGTCAGGTCCAACACAAAACGATTTGCGTCTTCTTGCGCACGCTGCTGTGCTGCGTAAAGAAAACTTTCGCATGAAGTTTTCCACCGACTCCAGCCTCCCATCCACCGCCTCACGCATATTATAAGGAAGGGGAGAACGTGGGCAATACCATCCTTGCACACGTGAAGAAAGAGAGATCTGGGCATGCGGCTAGGGAGTTCCTTCCCTTCTTGAGTTTTCTTTTCCTTTTCGTTATGGTTTTGTTTAGATCTTTCCATTAAGAGAACTTAGTTGATCATGAGTATGGTTGGCTAAACCTCTTAGCTAAGGCTAAGAGGTGAAGCTCGTAGTGTGATGAGAGACTTTTTCTCTATGCCTTTTGATTCATGTTTACTTTAAACTGATTTTGATTCTAGTTTGATTATAAGGAATGCCTTTAGTTTTTAATAGTTTATTGTGACTTAAATTACAATGGATCTGCGATAGCTTTGAGCATGTTCTTTTCATTATTGTGATTATGAAGTTAGAAAGCTCTGTTATTCACCATCACCCCTTGGACATGGTTGGATGATGAAATCCTTCTTGACATTCATACATCTCTTAGATTGGTTGTGGATTGGTTAAATTCTGTTGTTTGCTTTGTCTTATGGGCATGGTTTTGTGATGGAATCAAGTCTAATTCACATCCTTCTCATCTCTTTAAAACTAGATCAAAGGAAGTTCATATTTGGTTTTTAATGATATATCTTCTAATTGGATGAAGATGAGACTCTAAATCCAGTTGTGTTCATGAATCAGGCATAGATCTCCCTGATCTCTACAAGTGGATCCTTGGCACCCTAGTTTTCAACCTTTGAATTTTACAAGTTTTAGTTTAAGATCTCACCATTATTCCCTTAAAATTTCCTGATTTAGATTACATGTTCGCCTAGTTCTAGTTCAAGTTACTTTCAAATTACGTATAAGGTTCAGTCCCTGTGGATTCGACCTCGGTCTTACCAAGATTATTACTACATCACAACCCTATATTTGGGGTGTGAACAGAGCGGACGTGAGGCGGTCCTTCAGCTCCATAAATGCTCGCTCACAGGCGTCACTCCACACAAACTCTGCGCCCTTTCGGGTCAACCTAGTCAGCGCTGCTGTGATATGGGAGAATCCCTAATAAAGTGTCGATAATATCTCACCAAACTAAGGAAACTGTGGATCTCAGACGCGTTCGTGGGCTGAACCCACTAACGTATTGCATCAATCTTCGAGAGGTCCACTGTGACACCCTCCATCATCACCACATGACCGAGGAACTTCGCATCCTCCTGACAAAACTCACACTTCTCCAGCTTCGCATAGAGCTGGTGGGCATCGAGGGTCTGTAAGGCAATCTCCAGATGCTCCTCATGGTCCTTGCGGGTCCTCGAATATATCAGAATATCATCGATGAAGACCACAACAAACTGATCGAGATAAGGATGGAAGACCTCATTCATCAACTACATCAAGACCGTGGGTGCATTGGTCAGTCCGAAGGACATGACCTGAAACTCAAAGTGACCATAACGCATCCTGAAAGATATCTTTAGGATGTCCTCCTCTTGGACTTGAATCTGGTGATAACCGGACTGCAGGTTAATCTTTAAAAAGAACTGTGCACCCTGCAGCTGATCAAATAAATCATCGATCCTCGAGAGCGGATACTTGTTCTTGATCGTGACCCGGTTGAGCTCGCGGTAATCCACGCAGAGCCTCAATGAGCCATCCTTCTTCCTGACGAATAGTATCGGTGCTCCCTATGGAGAACTGCTTAGACAAATGAAACCTAACTCACGCAACTCATCCAACTGCTGTTGCAGCTCCCACAGCTCCCGCAACTCCATCTGTGCCATACGATACGGGGCCTTCGAGATAGGTGCGGTACTGGGCACAATATGTCGGCGCGAATCTCTTGGAATACATCGGGAAAATCACAAACCACTGGCAATTGATCAACGCTCACTGCTACGGGCTCCTCTACTGCTATAACACCCCGTACTTTTCAGTACTCGGGTGTTACCGTATAACCAGATTTAGAATAAATGTAAGCTTAGCTTAAGCAAACGTCCATGTGCATTCTAGCCTAAATCTAACCCTTGAAAACAGTCCCAATCGATACATTAAGCTATCCATCCATCAATTTCCAAGATGGATCACCATACCACCAGAGATACCTATTTTTAGGATTCCAATTCACTAATAGACTAAGGATAGTTTTTATTATAACTACGAACGATGACCCTTAAATGGTTAATCATTTGGTAGCTTACTTGAATACATACCTTATAAGTGATTAGATCATCTGATTAGCTCTATTAAACAAATGTCTTAGAATTTATTTGAATAACTTGATTAGTTGCTTAAATAAATGTCTTGGAATTAGTTAGAATACTCGATTAGTTTACTTAATAAATGTCTTAGAATGGGTTAGAATACTTGATAGGTTGACTTAAACCAATGCCTTAGAAGTGATTAGAATACCTGATAGGATGGCTTAAATACATGTCTTAGATTAATTAAAATATTTGATTAGTTATTTAAGTACATGTTTTAGAATTGATTAAATTACTTGACTAGTTACTCTAAACACATATCAGGGCATCTAATCCTTAATTCAACTGCTAATTCCCAATTGAGTGGTCCCTCTGACCCTTTTTAACCGCTGATATCCAGATTCAGAATTATCCGACCGTTAGATCAACGGAAAGCCACCATTAAAGCTAGGAATCAATTCGTATGGCCCACCTAAGTCTTGGATCTATCCGATCAATGATTAGAAACCCCTGGTGATGATCTCAAAGAGGAGTGGACGGAGTATATTGAACAAATACACCACTATGGACCTTACAATGGGTCGAGCATGCACCACATAAGATGCACCCGCAATGCACTGGACGGCCCAGCACGGTCAAAATGGGTTGACCCGCAATTCCTATAAAAGGAGAGATTTCTCTCTCTCGCTTTGGCTTTTAACAGCGGACGGACAGACGTCCGTTTCGATGATAAGTGGGCCACCTACATTGACCACCTGGACGATCCAAACCGTTCATCTGACTCAGGCAATGGGCTCAACCAAAACCCAACTGCTATATCAAGTTTTCTTGTACGTCTGGACACACGATCCTTGGTGAAAACAGGCCATACAAACACACCATTTCCAAAAGTGGAAACTATTTCTCCGCCAGCTTGGCGATCCGCGTGAGCCAACAAAGGCTGATCTAAGCTATCCCAAACGGAGCGTTCTTAGCCATCCATTCCATTTACAGAGATCATGGTTTTCATAGAAAAACCAGTAGCCGAAACAATACCAGTTCCTTATTATGGGTGGTATTTAGAGCCGTTGCAAACAGAGCCATCTAAGCCGTTCATTTCCATCCAATGGCTCTAGGATAGGCTAGGGTATGTTTAAGATGAGAAAGGATCACACAATATCTCATCTCTTTCCCATTCTTGCAGTAACTAAGAGAAAAATCCGTTGTTCCCTCTCGGAACGAACCCACCAAGTAATCCTCACTAGAGCTTCAACTTCAAGCTTCCGTAAGCTCCGTAGGGAGTATACAAACGGTCTAGAAGCGTTGGAATCATGAAAAATTCATCGGGTTGAGAATCACCATTGGAGCTCAATCATCTTCTCCGACAACATCGCTACCGCTGTGCGGTTTGTATTGCCCTGATCTCGAAGCTGTTTTGTTCGTTATGTCAGCCTCATACTCGGCGTCCAATGCTTGTTGATCAAACCAAACAGATGGTTGCGTGCTTGTCCGGAAGCACAACGAGATTGGTTTGGAAGTCGTTCTACACTTGCTGTCCTCAACACTAACCGAGTTTGGACCAGGTGCAGTCCGAGTTGGGTCGAATCTCGTTAAGTCTGACTGTTGGACATGAAGGAAGAAGAAAGAAGAGAAGGCTGGAAAAGAGAAACGAGAAAGATTGGGAGGGGTGCATGGTTGCACCAGCTCGAATCGAGCTAGCACGATCCACTGGCAAGTTCAACTCGCTGGGGCCTGCGTCAGAAGAGATCTAGTCCGGCAACCTTGCTGGATGGGTCTAAGAAAAAGAGAAGAAGGAATGGAGAATAAGAATGAGAGAATGGGAGTAGGGGCGTTGCTGCACCAGCTCGAGCCGAGCCGAGTCAGGTAAGTCGGGCTGCTGTCCGGCTGTGTTTGGACATGAGATTGGGTCTAGTCCAGACTTTTGGGAAGTCTAGGGAGAAAAGAGAGAGAGAGAGAGAGAGAGAGAGAGAGAGAGAGAGAGAGAGAGAGAGAGAGAGAGAGAGAGAGAGAGAGAGAGAGCAGAAGAAGAAGAAGAAGAAGAGAAGGTGGAGAGTTGACTCGGTTTGAGATCGAGTTAACTCGCTGTTGACTCATTATACTTGAACCGGGGCAAGTTGTTGGCCGAATCATGGGCCTGGTAACCTTGCTGGTCATGCCGTAGGGAGATGAGGAAAAAGGGAGCAAAGAGAGAGAACCAAGAGAGAAGGAGAGGTGCTGGTGGTTGTGTTGAGCCGAGTCAACAAGGTGAGAATTTTCATTTATTTTTAGATTCGCCATCAGTTATTTTGTTATTAATAATATCGCTATTATTTTCTATCTGTTGTAACAATTAATGCTATTTTAATGATACTGACTAGAAATAATAATTAATATTACAATGTACTAATTAGTGATATGGATATTATTATCATCAAATATAATTCTATTGTTAATTTTCATCATAATGATTTTTATTACCAGGTTAGCTAATATAAATTATAACACTAAAGCTAATAGTTATTGTAATTAATAATACACCAACTAGAGTTCAAATCCAAAAAAACTATTGTAGACCTAAACTCCAGACCTAGGAAATCCAATCACTGGGTTAAGACTCTAACCATAAACAACTTGTTAAGCAGGATTAACTATTGACTGATTCTTCATATTAGCATTGAATACTATAACAAAACTATGATTATTAGACACTTATATCTATGTACTATCCCTAAGTATAATCATGGGAAGACTCGATATTGATAGTTATTATTATTACCAATAGAAAATAGTATCACCTTCATTATGGGGTTAGTATAATTATTGTTAATATGAATATTATTATTAGTCATCATCACATTATTGTTAATAAATATTCTATCTCTAGTACCTCTATTAATTAATAGATTATTAGTTATTATAAGAACATTAGGCATTATTGTTATATTTAAGTACCCACTTGTGAACCATCATTATTAATATTTGTGGATTAATACTCCTATTATGAATATTATTTGATCTATTGTATAATAATAATAATAATAATAATAATAATAATAATGATAATTTAGGATTCAAATCCTCAAAAAAAAAAATAATAATAATCTAAGCCTATAACTAAACCCTAGGATGAAACCCTAATTCTATATTAAAAACCCTAAAAATAAATAATATATCCAAACCCTAGGTTGTATAAATCTTAACCATAGATACTTGGTAGAACGTTGATCTCACGTATAACTTCACAATTTATGGTACGATTCAATTCTAAGGGTGCACACGCTTCCTAGCAATGTCAGTTGGCGATTTGATACATAAGGTGACGATTTCTTCACCTAGAGCTTTCCATTTTCCCATTAGCTTAAGTCATAGTTTTTATTTTAATTTCGATTGATAATTGATATCTTCATTTTATAATCACATGTGTTAATTGTTGGAATTTAATTGCTATGTTACATGCTTAATATTTATCCTGCATATTTATTTCATGTTTGTGGATTATTTGTGGATTGTTTATGGGACTTAAACTGGTACATCAGTGGGAAACCCCCACTTATAAATGTACACCCATACTTGGGATATAACTCAACTGGCTGTGATTGTAATGGACCAAAACTTAGGGGTTAATGAGTGGTGGTTTAAATTGATTATTGATGTGGGCCTGCCATCTAGGGGTTGCTGTGTCTAAGTGGTTTTTAAAGATGGTCTTTTATCGCATAGTTTTGATATTGACCCTATGTGGTATAGTTTTGGTATTTGCCCTAGATGGGTTCTGAAAGTGCTATGTTGATAAACCCTAAGTATTGTCAAATTTTGGTGTAACAAACCAATTCAAGTTTGTATCTTGACTTGCATCAAGCTTGTGCATCTGTTCACATTGAATTTTCGACGTTCGTTCTGTTCGTGCTAAATCTATCTTGTCGATATCTACGACGAACTTACCGAGATCTTCAAACTGGAAGAAAGTGAAGACTTTTATATATTGAGTGATGATAAAATTTTCAAGAACATTGCGGTTCAAGATCTGAAACCAGAAAAGTCCAAGAACTCAAGACCTAGTTGAATATTATGTTTAGTATGTCGAGTTCAAGCTTTGAAGATCACAAGAATTAAAGCTGCTGAAGTGATCAATAAATTAAGTGTTCATATGTTCTATCTTACAAGTAAGGTATGATTGACCTAGATTGACCTTAGATCATGATTAGATCATTTCATACTTTCGGTCGATCATTTTAATCATTTTATAAGTGTAAAATTTTGTTCTTTCGACTAGCCCTAACACTGGCTCGACCATTTCCTTGACCAGTCCAGGATTTGTTATGAATTTTTAAAATTTTTTTGTTGGTCTACGACCAGTCCTGGAAACTGCTCGACCAGTCGTGTGAATAGTGCTCGACCAGTCGTGTAGTGCACGACTCATTTTCCAGCGAGTAATCTGGACTCACATGACCAGTCGTGTGGTGTCCACGACCAATCGAGTAGGCCACTCGACCAGTCGTGGGACCCACAAGGCCAGTCGTGCAGCTGAAAAATCTTATCGCACCATAATTTTTGAAAATCTGTTTGGATAAGGCCAGTCCTTGCTAACCAAAGGCCAGTCGTATGAACCGATTTTTCACTTATAAGTAGTGCTCGAATTTCAGAGTTTTCTATTAAATTCTTCCATTCTTAATCAACCACTTTGAGATAATTTTGAGAACATTCTAAGCTATTTTGTGCATATTTAAGATTCTTTAAAGTAGCTCTTATTTTTTATTTTGATTCTTATTCCATTCTCATTTTGAAAAGGGATATTTGATTTACCCTTTCTTGAGATAAAAATCAACAGAAAGCCCTTGTTGATTTTATTAAAAATCAACTAGACTTAGAACCTTATACACTTGTGAGACTGAACGTTGAACATCTACGTCGTCATCAAGTTGGTTCTATCGAGCTGCTTCAGAATCATCATATAGATAAGTTTTTGCTTTTTCTGTAATTCAATTCATTTCTGGTTTGTGAGATTATTCCAGAAAATCTCCATTTTTGGTTTTGTCTGAGGTGATCTAGAAAATCTTAGAGCGTGGGGTGTTTGAATTGTGTAAGCCCATCTAAAGACACAATTGTGAACGTTTTAGGTGAACCTTGAAAAACCTATTTTAATTAGTGAATGCTAATATCCCAAGGGAGTGGATATTGGGAGTGAAGTAGTTGTGTGGCTGTTTATTAACAGTTAGTGTACACACAAGCGAACCACTATAATTCTCTGTGTTTGGTGAATGTGTGATTTATTTCTTTATCTTTTATGGTTTAAGATTGCGGGATGTATTTATGGATGTGAATGTTGTAATCTTTATATTTCGGCATTGTGTGGTGAATGTTGTAATAGATTAGTTTCTATTTCTTTCATATCCTCTTGAGTTTGAGTTTTTGATACTCACCCATGTTCTAGTAAGGTTGTCCTGCCATAAACCATTAGTTTTTTGTGTTAGGTTGTCCTTAGAACCAAGTTTGTATCAACCTCTCAATACTTGATTTTTGAGGTTGTTATTTCCTTTTGTTATTTGCATTCTTTTTGGCTATCTATTGTCCATATTCCGCGTATTAATTTTTATTTGGCATAGTCCTATTCACCCCCTCTAGGACATATAGCTCGACCTTTTCAAGTGATATCGGAGACTAATAGCTTATTTATTCGGATTTAATTCCTGAGCTAACTGATCTGAGCTTTTAAGATGTTAAATTTTAATAGCCTTTCTATAGCTAGGCCTTCACCTTTTGATGGCTCTAATTATGCTTATTGGAAAGCCAGAATGAGAATATTCTTGAGGTCTTTTGATGAGAATGTGTGGCAAGCCACAGTAAATAAATGGACTCGACCTACTGTTGAAGTTCTGGGCCTTGATGGAACTAAATCACCAAGGGTTGCTCCTTATAGCACTTGGACCACTCTTCAAAGAATCGAGATTAGTGCCAAGCCAAGGCTTTAAATGCAATTACTTGCGCACTATCACCAGATGAATTCAAAAGAATTATATCTTGTGATACTTTGAAATAAGCTTGGGATATCTTAGAAATGACACATGAGGGTACGACTACTGTCAAGAAATCTAAACTACAAATCCTCACCACTAGGTTTGAGGAAATACGTATGGAAGAAAGTGAAACATTCATGGACTTCTATACTAAGTTGAATGGCATAGTCAGCTCTATGTGGGGTCTTGGAGATAACATCCTAGAAAGCAAAGTTTGTGCAAAGATACTACGCTCACTACCTCAAAGGTTCAATTCAAAAGTCACGGCCATTTAAGAACTTCGTGATATAGACCATATGTAGGTTGAGGAACTGGTTGGTTCTTTACAAACCTATGAGTTAAACTTTAAAGCTCCGAAAGGTAAATCTATTGCCCTTAAGTCTTTTAAAAGCATGTCTCATGAAAATAATAATTTTGATTTAGAAAATTCTGAAGATGATATGGCCCTTTTAGTTAAAAAGTTTTACAAGATTTTTAAAAGTAAAAAGAGGTTAATGCTAAAAAACCCACTGAAAAGAAAAGATCAAGATCAAAAAATTGGAAATCATTAAAAGACAGCCAATGCCACAATTGTCATGAATATGAGCATCTAGCAAACAAATGTCCTAAAAAGGACAAACCTAAAAAGAAAGGTATGTTGGCTACATGGGATAAATCTTCCTGTTCTGAAGCCTCTTTTGAGTCAGAAGATTTTGAAACCGAGTCAGGTGTTCACTCCCCAAGTGTAGGGTTGTGATGTAGTAATAAACTCGGTAAGACCGAGGTCGAATCCACAGGGACTGAAACCTGTACGTAGTCTGAAACTAACTAGAACTAGAACTAGACTAAGATGAATTCTAAATCAAATAACAATTGAGAAATAATTGTGAAATAATTAATCTAAAACTTAAGAAAATTCAGAGAAGGGAACTAGGGAGGGATTCAGGGATCCACTTGTAGAGATCAGGAAGATCTTATGCCAGCATCAAAACTCAACTGAACTAGCCTTAATATAGTTTGCAAGAGATGAAAGGTATATGAATTAGAATGGATTTCATCACCAAACCATGCCCAGGAGACAAAGTAAATAACAGAATTAAACTAATTACCAACCAATCAATGTATGAAAGTTAGGAAGGGTACTGACATCCAACCATGCCCAGGAGACGATGGTGAACAACAGGGCTTCCTGACGTCATAAACATAAAAAGGGAAAAAGGAAATACTCAAAGCCATCGCAGACCCATTGTAATTTCAGTCACAACCAATCATTGAAGACTAAAAGTATTCCTTTAATTAAACTAAAATCAACCTCAATTCAGTATAAATAAAAGGCATAAAATAGTGTCTCCCATCATGCTACAAGCTTCACCCCTTAGCCCTAGCTAAGGGGTTTAGCCAGACATAATGATGATTAGGCTTAACATCCTTAAGGAAATAAAAAGAAATAAAAAAATAAACTAAATACTATACTTTCTCTCTCTCTGTCTGCTCCTGACGTCCTTAGCCGAGCTTCAAGCTTCCTGCTGCTCTGAATCCTCCCCACGTTCCCTCTCTGTCTTCGTTTTATAAAGCCTGGGAGGATGGTCAGTTTTTACGCAGCTAGTGCGTAAGAACAGTCACACCAAAACACGTTGCGAATGGTCCTCGTAACTGTCCACTCTTAGTAATTGGTGGGCCCTATTATTGAAGCCAGCTCAGGAATCCACTCCGTTTATTGGAAAGGTGTCGAAAAACCGGTCAGGAAGTGCTAGTTTTTGACTGATTTCAGTGTGATCCATGGAATTTTTCTTACACCGTTCATCTTCCTTTTAGACGGTGGAAAACCGATCGTCGTTGTTTCTTGAAATTCTGCCATCTAGGTTTGAATGATAGGAGGCGTAGGGTTCTGATGGACGGTCCAGATCAAGCCAAGAATGCATGATGGTGGCCCACAACTTTCCTTCGCAAACTCTGTTGCGTAACAGAGCTTTCGGACGTCGCTGGCGATGATCGGTGGGTCCCACATTGATGTCTATGTAAAAATCCACCCCGTCCATTGAAATGCTGGCGAAAAACCAGTAAGAATCAACTGCTTTTGGGTTAGATTCGGTGTGGCCCACTGATTCTTCTGTACCGCCGTCCATCTTTCGTTTGACAGAAAAACTCTTTCGATCGCTCGCATGGAGAAAAAGGACTCCTAGGCGTGGGTTATTACCTCCCTCTCTGGACTCAATGGATGGTTCAGATCAGTCGAAAGGATTACGGGTGGGGCCCACGACGCAAAACCGGACGGACACGCTCTATTCGCTGGTGTGATTGTGCAGAGGAGAGAGAGAGTTCGGGTGTGAGTCGGTCAGCGTACGCTGACCGACTAACTGGCGTGTGGTGCACGTCCAGCGCATGTGCACCCCATGTACATGCGATGTACATGTGGGGTCCACTTAGATGTTTATACGAAATCCGCGCCGTCCATCCGGTTTGCCATATCATTTAAGGTGTTGAGTCCAAATTTGAGGCATATCCAGATGTCATGTGGGCCCAAAATCGACGGTTTATAGGCTGATCTGTCCGTTGGGACACTTATACTGAGATCTAACTGCTGAAATTCAACGTGTACGGTTAATTTATGGTCCTCACACCATTCATGAACTCTTGGGCCGAACGGATGGTGGTAACCCTGTGATCTTGCATTCTGAACCAATTTTGGGCCACTTGAACTTCAGTTTCTCGATTTTCGCGGATTTTCGGTGTGTAAATTCGATGATCTTGGTCCCCTAGGGTCCGTCCCTTGCCTTGGTGTCATCAGAGCATTAAATCCATGCTTTTTAGTGACTTTTTACCGTTCATGCTCTCAAATACACCCTGTATCACAAACACAGTTAAAACCGGCGTTAAACAATATTGTGCTCGTAAATCCAGGTAATAGATGGGGTCTGATATGCAATATTTGACCTTCAACACAACCCCCAACCAGCATTTTGCTAGTCCCGAGCAAAGTATGCGAAAATTAAGTTGAGAATTACGAGATAATTCTTGTGAAGCCGAGTGATATTTTGAAAAACAATCCAGATATGAGAAATCTTAAGATTCATGAATGTTGATTATTAATTTCTCCTGGCCTCTCATGCACGGTGAATTTCATAATCAAGTTCAAATATTAATCCATAAACTAGAATAATAAACATTGAGTTCCATGGGTGTAGAGTGTAATCCCGACTTTCAACATTAATATTCAATTCTCTATTTCATGATAACGTTAATAACCACAAGAGCATTCAGGACAACCAAAATCTAAACTAAAAGGTCCCTCATAGATCATTCTTTTTTTTTTTCTTTTTTTTTTTCTTTCTTTCAGCCTTTGATTTATTTTTTTTTCATTTTTTTTATTAAAGGTAACGCCAAGAAGGGGAGTCAAACCCTCACCTATAGGGAGCAAACCTATGGTGAAGACCGTACACCTAAACCTTTTTCATATATCATCCATGGGGAATTAAATCCTCACCTATAGGGAGCAAACCTATGGTGAAGATTATTCGCCCACCCCTTTCCAAAGGCATTTGTATTTTCTTTTTCTTCAATTGATCATGACAGGCAATTTTTCATGCTGGGTCCTTCCAGGCTTAGTGATGACCAAGTTAACCCTTCAATATCAAACTGAAACCTCGATGTGTAAGCGAGATGTGGTATGTGAAATCATGACTCAATCAATGTTTACAACTTGTTAAGCATAGATTAATAATTCAAACTTAATTGTGAAATCTAACGAGCAACTGAATCCAAGAGTAGTAAATCACCAACATTCTATATCCTGTAATTCTAAATTAAAGATGGTTGTCAAATCACTTCAAATTCATAAGAATTTCCAGAAAATTTTAAAAATTTTCACAATTTTTGCTCAAGACTAAGAAAAACACTGATTAGGTTACCTAATCTCCCCAACCCCCAACCTAAAATCTACATTGTCCTCAATGTAAAAGAGATAAGTATGTCATGCATATGGGACAACGAAAGTAAAAGAGAAGTGATGGGAAGATAGTACCTGGATAACGAATCGAGAGACTTTTCCAAAAATATCAGAAGAGAGTAAGTCAGCGCAAGGAGAAACCAACATAAGTAAAAATAAAAATAACAAATAAACTCCTACCTATACCACTTTCGCAGGTGCTCTCGATTGCATTTAGCATATGCAACAAGCCTTTAAACCCCTAGGTTGCCCTTAGAGGACGAGTTGTAGGCTCGTGAGGGTTTGCAGCAATGTTACCCACAAACATTAAACTAGGAAAATGAAATGGAAAGCTGGGTTGCCTCCCAGGAATGCTAAGTTTACCGTCTTTAGCCAGACGAATAAAGCAACTACCCTAGTCCTATGAAAGCGATAAACCTACCTATACCTCCATCAGACTAGGAGATCATTCCTGGTAAACATGATCAGTCAGAGGCATGGACATGTCCTCTGAATCAAATTTTTCGACAAATGGTTTTAATCGATGTCCATTTACTTTAAACTCCTTACCATTGTCGGGATCTCTTATCTCAACGGCCCCATGAGGATAGGCAGTAACAACAATGTAAGGGCCGGTCCAACGAGATCGAAGCTTACCTGGAAAGAGATGTAATCGAGAATTATACAAAAGGGCTTTCTGACCTGGCGTGAATGATTTCCGTAGAATATGTTGGCCATGAAACGCCTTCATCCTGTCCTTGTAAATTCTTGAGTTCTCGTACGCGTCGTTCCGGATTTCTTCAAGTTCATTTAAGTGAAGTTTGCATAGCGAGCCAGTGTTGTTCAGATTGAAATTCAGATTTTTGATTGCCCAGTAGGCTCTATGTTCCAACTCCACAGGCAAGTGGCAAGCCTTCCCATAGACGAGTCTAAAGGGGGACATTCCAATAGGGGTTTTAAAAGCAGTACAGTAAGCCCACAAGGCATCGGTCAATCGGATTGACCAATCCTTACGATCAGGGTTAACCGTTTTCTCCAAAATATGTTTGATCTCCCTATTAGAAATCTCAGCTTGCCCACTTGTCTGTGGGTGGTATGGGGTGCTTACCTTATGAGAGATACCATATTTCTTCATTAAACTCTTGAATGGCCTATTACAAAAGTGTGAGCCCCCATCACTAATGATAGCTCGAGGCGTTCCGAATCGGGAAAAGATGTTTTCTTTTAAGAATTTAATGACCGTGCGATGGTCATTAGTTCGACATGGAATTGCTTCGACCCATTTAGTGACATAGTCTACGGCAAGCAAAATATATAAATTCCCGAAAGATTGGGGGAATGGTCCCATGAAATCGATGCCCCAGCAATCAAATGCCTCTATGATAAGAATGGGATTCAAGGGCATCATATTTCGACGGGACAATGCTCCTAATTTCTCACAACGCTCACAAGCTTTGCAAAACTCATGAGTGTCCCTGAACATAGTGGGCCAATAGAAGCCACACTGCAGTATCTTGGCCGTGGTCTTTTTTGCAGAAAAGTGACCACCACAGGCCTGTGAGTGACAGAAGGAGATGACACTCTGATGCTCATCATCTGGCACACATCTCCTTAAAATCTGGTCTGGGCAATATTTAAACAAATAAGGATCATCGCAGAAAAAGTTGCACACCTCGGTGAAGAATTTCTTCTTATCTTGCGCAGTCCACTGTGTCGGTATGGAACCTATAGCAAGATAATTAGCAATATCAGCGAACCAAGGTGAGTGGGAGACTCTGAACAGTTGTTCATCAGGGAACATGTCGTTGATATGGGTCGCCTCAAGGGAATCAGAGGTATTAAGGCGAGAAAGGTGATTGGCCACTACGTTCTCTACTCCTTTTTTATCTTTAATTTCCAAATCATATTCTTGGAGTAGAAGGATCCATCATATCAAGCGGGGCTTAGAATCATTCTTAGAAAGAAGATACTTCAGTGCCGCATGATCTGTATAGATAATGATCTTGGATCCAATCAAATAGGACCTAAATTTGTCCAAGGCGAACACTACGGCTAAGAGTTCTTTTTCTGTAGTCGAGTAGTTCACTTGGGCAGGATTTAAGGTCCTACTTGCGTAATGTATGATGTATGGCCTCTTATCTTTTCTCTGGCCTAGAACCGCTCCAAGAGCATAATCAGAAGCGTCGCACATAAGCTTAAAAGGAAGGCTCCAGTCGGGTGGCTGCATGATGGGTGCAGTGGTTAACGTGCCTTAAGCTTAGTGAAAGCTTCCTGACACTGCTGCACTGCTCCCACTCGTATGGAGCATCCTTTTGAAGAAGATTACATAAAGGACGAGAGAGGAGACTAAAGTCCTTTATGAATCGCCTGTAAAATCCTGCGTGTCCTAAGAAGGATCGCACGTCCCTGATGTTCTTGGGTGGAGGTAGGTTAGAGATAAGATCGATTTTTGCCTTATCTACCTCAATTCCCTTGGACGAGATGATATGTCCAAGGACAATCCCCTTATGAACCATGAAATGGCACTTCTCCCAATTAAGTACCAGATTCTTTTCTTCACATCTTTTCAGCACACATTTGAGATTCTCTAAGCACTCGCTGAAAGATGAACCGAAAACAGAGAAATCGTCCATAAAGACCTCTAGATATTTCCCCACCGTGTCAGAAAAGATACTCAGCATACATCGCTGAAAGGTGGCAGGGGCATTACATAACCCGAATGACATCCTTCTGTAAGTAAAGGTGCCATAAGGGTAGGTAAATGTGGTCTTTTCCTGGTCCTCACGGGCGATTTCAGTCTGATTGTAGCCCGAATACCCGTCAAGGAAACTGTAATAAGAATGACCGGCTAACCTTTCCAGGATCTGATCAATGAATGGTAAAGGAAAGTGGTCTTTCCTCGTGACGGTATTTAATTTTCTGTAGTCAATGCACATTCTCCAACCAGTAGTGACCCTAGTCGGCACGAGTTCATTATTAGCATTGGCTACGATGGTGATTCCGGACTTCTTAGGAACCACCTGAGTTGGACTCACCCATTGACTATCAGATATAGGGTATATAATACCCACATCCAATAGTTTGAGAACCTCGGCCTTAACCACTTCCTTCATGTTTGGATTTAGTCTACGTTGTGGTTGCCGAGCAGTCTTCGCATTATCCTCAAGATATATGCGGTGAGTACAAATCGAGGGGTCGATTCCCTTGAGGTCCGCGATCGTCCATCCAAGGGCTCCCTTATGCTGAATGAGAGTAGCTATGAGCATACTCTCCTGTTCTTCCTCCAGGTGGGCAGAGATCACCACCGGGTATGTCTCATCTTGACCTAAATAGGCATATTTCAAATCAGAGGGCAAAGGTTTTAGGTCAAGCTTCGGTGCCTTGAGGTTAGACGGTAGAGGCACTACATCAGTTTGTGGTAATTCTTCAAATTGTGGCCTTCACCGGTTAACTTCAAGTACCGGTGCGATATCCAGCAAGGCACACGTCTCCCTAATCATATCATCATCAAACTCATAGAGTGGGCCAGGCACGTCTCTAGAAGGTCGGAGGATAAGGTCAGAGGTGTCGTGTCTTCCACTAAAGAGTCAATCATGTTGATGTCGTGGATATCGTCATCATCCTCTGAGTTGTTGCCGTGATTGAAAAAAATGTTTGACTCTAATGTTAAATTTCCGAAAGACATAGTCATGACACCATTCCTACAATTGATAATTGCATTTGACGTGGCAAGGAATGGGCAACCAAGAATGACGGGAATCTGAGTGCTTATGTTATTGATGGGTTCGGTGTCCAAGATGATAAAATCTACGTAGGTAGTAAAATCTATCGACTTGGACTAACACATCCTCAATAATCCCTCTTGGTATATGAACAGAGCGATCGGCAAGTTGTAGTGTGGTTAGGGTGGGTTTTAACTCACCCAAACCTAACTGTTTGTATACCGAGTAGGGAATCAGATTGACGCTTGCTCCTAAGTCAAGAAGTGCGTGATCAATTCGATGGTTCCCGATTACACATGATATGGTTGGGCTACCGGGATCCTTGAATTTCTGCGGCACGTCTTGCTTTAGGATGGCACTCACTTTCTCAGTCAAGAAAATCTTCTTTTGAATACTCTGCCGTCTTTTGGTCGTACATAGGTCTTTCAGAAATTTTGCATATGAGGGAATCTGTTTTACGACATCAAGTAGAGGAATGTTGACTTTCACTTGTTTCAACACCTCCAGAATATCCTGAGAGTTAGGAAGACGTTTTGGTGCAACCAACCGTT
Organism: Magnolia officinalis; assembly: GCA_021015155.1. NCBI lineage: Eukaryota > Viridiplantae > Streptophyta > Magnoliopsida > Magnoliales > Magnoliaceae > Magnolia > Magnolia officinalis. Next base: position 51,427,866 of record JAJHSJ010000012.1, read on the forward strand.
GGGGGAACGGAGCAACTGGCTTCTCTAGAAGTTCCGGTTCTAATTTTTGTGGGGTATCACTAGATCCATCATTATTGTCCTCTTCTGGTTCTTGAGGCTTTTCAGGCCTAACCGGAAGGGTTTTATCAATGATCTTCCCACTCCTAAGAGTGGTGATGGATTTAGCGTGCCCCATTTGATTTGAGGAGCTGGGATCATTTATCTCGTACTGCGGTTTAGGATTGGGGAGAAGTTGTGCAGGAAGCATCCCCTTTTCTATAACCGTCATATGAGAATCTATCTTTTGCATAAAATCTGTAAATCCTCGCATCGCCTGAGCCAACTCTTGTATGGAATTTTGAACCGGTTCTTCTTGAGGTTTCCCCTGATTTGGATTTTGAAAAAAACCTTGGGGGGTAGCCGTTTGTCCATTTCTCCAACTAAAGTTTGGATGATTTTTTCAACCAGGATTGTATGTATTGGAGTTGGGTCCAGTAAAAGGTCTTTGATAGTTGTTTACGGCATTGGCTTGTTCATTCAACACTCCTCGAAAGGCAGGTATTGTAGGACAGTTTTCAGTTGTGTGAATGTTGCAATCACAGATGCCGCAAACAATTTCATTGACCTTATCCTTCTTTCCTTCCATGGCCTCAAATTTTCTTATGAGATTAGTCACTTTATAATTGAGATCATCCTCTTCTTTCAGGAGATACAATCCACCCTTCTCCTTAGATTGAGTTGGCTTAGATGTGGTGTTTGATTTTGGGTAATAATCCCAAGATTGTGTTTTTTCAGCCAGACTGTCGAGGTAATCCCATACCTCGTCAACATCTTTATTAATGAACTCTCCATTGCACATTGTCTCGACCATTTGACGCATGGAAGAGGTCAGTCCATCGTAGAAAAAATTTGTAATGCGCCACGTTTCAAATCCGTGTTGTGGGCATGAACTGACCAGATCCTTAAACCTTTCCCAACATTGGAAGAATGTTTCATCTTCCTTTTGGGCAAAGTTCATGATCGCTTTTCTGAGGGTAATTGTTTTATAATGTGGGAAGAATTTCTTTATGAATTCCCTCTGCATATCATTCCATGTGCTAATGGATCGAGGACGCAGTGAATGTTGCCACGTCTTAGCCTTCTCTTTTAAGGAAAAAGGAAAGAGTTTCAGCCTGATTGTATCCTCGGATACATTGGGAAAGTATAAGGTGGCTATAATCTCATCGAACTCTTTCAAATGTAAGTATGGGCTTTCTGATTCAAGCCCATGTAATTTAGGAAGGAGTTGGATAACTCCTGGCTTGATGTCCATCTGTCCTGTGTTTTCAGGAAAATCATACATGAGGAGTACTCACCTCACCCCGCGGTTGTAAATAATCTCGTAAAGTACGAGGCGGGGGTGTTTGATGCACCTCATTCTCATCATGTGTTTCCTCATCCCTGTGGTGAGGTAGTGCTTGAGGTTGATTTGCAGCCATAACCTCAATTAACTCAGGGGAATTCGAGCGATGTCTAGTCCTGCGATGGACAGTTAACCCCTCGACTAATCCTCCTTCAGTCAAGAGACATTGAGTGTTGTCACGAGCCCACTTGGGCATGAAACACTCACAGCCCTCAATTAATTTCTAAACCGAATTCTAAGAAGAAAATGAAAATCTAGAAAGAAAGAGAGAGTTGGAAGGAGATTACCAAATTGAAGTCCCTAAGTTAAAACCTGTAAAATAAAACAAAATAAGTTAGTTTCTAAAGATAATATACCTAAGAGTAGAAAATTCCTAAGAAGAAGAATAGCTATCAACTAAGTTCTAAATTTAGAAAAGAGAAATCCTAAAAAGGAAAGTAGGAACCTCTAAACAAATTAGGAAAATTCTAAACTAGAAAGTAAGTGAGTAATGAAAGAGATAGAAAGTAGAAGTCAGAAAGAGCTTACTGAGTTAGAAAACCTACAAAACAAGAGGGTTAGTTTCTAAATAGAAAATCTAAAATAGGAAATTTTCTAGAAATATATAGGAAATAAGGTTAGATTCTAAAAAGGGAAAAAAACTATAAGAAATTTCTAAAATTAAAAGAAATTAGAAAATTTTCTAAAATTCAAACCTTAATTCTAAAGATAGAAAGAAAGAAGATTTAAGAAGAAGCGTACCAATTTAGAAAGCTATCTCAGAAACCTATTAAAAGAGAAACGTTAGTAAAGTCCTAATCTTACTCTTAATTCTAAAACTAATTAATTTCAAATTACGTAGCCGTCAATCCCCGGCAACGGCGCCAAAAACTTGTTCACTCCCCAAGTGTAGGGTTGTGATGTAGTAATAAACTCGGTAAGACCGAGGTCGAATCCACAGGGACTGAAATCTGTACGTAGTCTGAAACTAACTAGAACTAGAACTAGACTAAGATGAATTCTAAATCAAATAACAATTGAGAAATAATTGTGGAATAATTAATCTAAAACTTAAGAAAATTCAGAGGAAGGGAACTAGGGATTCACGGGATCCACTTGTAGAGATCAGGGAGATCTTATGCCAGCATCAAAACTCAACTGAACTAGCCTTAATATAGTTTGCAAGAGATGAAAGGTATATGAATTAGAATGGATTCCATCACCAAACCATGCCCAGGAGACAAAGTAAATAACAGAATTAAACTAATTACCAACCAATCAATGTATGAAAGTTAGGAAGGGTACTGACATCCAACCATGCCCAGGAGACGATGGTGAACAACAGGGCTTCCTGACGTCATAACATAAAAAGGGAAAAGGAAATACTCAAAGCCATCGCAGACCCATTGTAATTTCAGTCACAACCAATCATTGAAGACTAAAAGTATTCCTTTAATTAAACTAAATCAACCTCAATTCAGTATAAATAGAAGGCATAAAATAGTGTCTCCCATCATGCTACAAGCTTCACCCCTTAGCCCTAGCTAAGGGGTTTAGCCAGACATAATGATGATTAGGCTTAACATCCTTAAGGAAATAAAAAGAAATAAAAAAATAAACTAAATACTATACTTTCTCTCTCTCTGTCTGCTCCTGACGTCCTCAGCCGAGCTCCAAGCTTCCTGCTGCTCTGAATCCTCCCCACGTTCCCTCTCTGTCTTCGTTTTATAGAGCCTGGGAGGATGGTCAGTTTTTACGCAGCTAGTGCGTAAGAATAGTCACACCAAAACACGTTGCGAATGGTCCTCGTAACTGTCCACTCTTAGTAATTGGTGGGCCCTATTATTGAAGCCAGCTCAGGAATCTACTCCGTTTATTGGAAAGGTGTCGAAAAACCGGTCAGGAAGTGCCTGTTTTTGACTGATTTCAGTGTGATCCATGGAATTTTTCTTACACCGTTCATCTTCCTTTTAGACGGTGGAAAACCGATCGTCGTTGTTTTTTGAAATTCTGCCATCTAGGTTTGAATGATAGGAGGCGTAGGGTTCTGATGGACGGTCCAGATCAAGCCTAGAATGCATGATGGTGGCCCACAACTTTCCTCCACAAACTCTGTTGCGTAACAGAGCTTTCGGACGTCGCTGGCGATGATTGGTGGGTCCCACATTGATGTCTATGTAAAAATCCACCCCGTCCATTGAAATGCTGGCGAAAAACCAGTAAGAATCGACTGCTTTTGGGTTAGATTCGGTGTGGCCCACTGATTCTTCTGTACCGCTGTCCATCTTCCGTTTGACAGAAAAACTCTTCCGATCGCTCGCATGGGAGAAAAAGGACTCCTAGGCGTGGGTTATTACCTCCCTCTGGACTCAATGGATGGTTCAGATCAGTTGAAAGGATTACGGGTGGGGCCCACGACGTAAAACTGGACGGATAGCGTCTATTCGCTGGTGTGATTGCGCAGAGGAAGAGAGAGAGTTCGGGTGTGAGTCGGTCAGCGTACGCTGACTGACTAACTGGCGTGTGGTGCACGTTCAGCGCATGTGCACCCCATGTACATGCGATGTACATGTGGGGTCCACTTAGATGTTTATACGAAATCTGCGCCATCCATCCGGTTTGCCATATCATTTAAGGTGTTGAGTCCAAATTTGAGGCATATCCAGGTGTCATGTGGGCCCAAAATCGACGGTTTATAGGCTGATCTGTCCGTTGGGACACTTATACTGAGATCTAACGGCTGAAATTCAACATGTACGGTTAATTTATGGTCCTCACACCATTCATGAACTCTTGGGCCGAACGGATGGTGGTAACCCTGTGATTTTGTATTCTGACAGACTTCCAAGCCACTTGAGCTTCAGTTTCTTGATTTTCTTGGATCTCTGGCGTTGATCGTAGTCCCCTGGAGTCTGTCCCGTGTCTTGGTGATTTCTGTGCATTAATTCCATGCGTTACCATACTTTTCAGTCCACGCTCATAAATCTACTCTGCAACTCAAACACAGTTAAAGTCTGGAGTTAAACCGTACAATGTTCGTAAATCCAGGCAATAACTGGGGTCTGATATGCAATATTTGACCCTCAACATCAGGTAATGATGTTAAAGCCTTAATAGCTCTCGCCAAGTTCACTTTCTCAGATAATGATACAACCAGTGAAGAAAATCTGGGAAGTGATCATGAGAATGAAGAAGATCTTCAGGATGCTTATGATGCCCTATACAGGGAAAGTTGTAAAATAGATGTTAAATTAAAACTACAGAAAGAAAAGTTTTTAAAATTGAAAGAGAATTTTGATAATCTGGTTTTGAAAAAATCATATCTTTCAAATTGCTTTGAAAAAACTAAGTGTGACTTAGAGTTCAAAACGTCCCAA
>JAJHSJ010000012.1:51432702-51507072 GCA_021015155.1 Magnolia officinalis
GCCCACCTTTTCATCACAAAAACCTATCATCCAAGCCATTCATCTCTCATCTTCACCCATCAAAACCCATCAACCACCGTTAAAAGTGTAGATAAGGAGCCTAGAAGACCAAGGGAGCAAGGAGAAGGCCTAGAGGTGGACGATCCACCGTTATTTCTTATTTAGGGCCACTTGTTGGTGGGACCCATTTATGTATGTGATTAACCAGGAGGGGCCCATAGTGGCGGGGTCCCTCTATCTCACCGTGTATCTCTTTCTCTCTCTAGAATGAAGTGGGCCCCACCAAATCATGTTAAATTCACTCCATTTATCAAATGGTGTGCCCCACCACATTTTTAGGCAAAAATCCACCGTCCGGTGGAAAGCCCATAAGCATATAACATATGATATTTATTTTATATTAATATTATACTATATGTGTATATATATGCATGGTGGGCCCACGTGCATGTGGGACCCACCATGAGGCTTGTGTGTATATACCGTCCAGCGTCCAGAGACGCTGGACGTGAGGTTGGCTAACATGGAGTCCGTGTACTGACATGGGGTGTACTTACAAGCTACACAAAAAGAAAAAGAAAAAGGGGGTTTTTGGGATAAGCCACCCTTGGAGGCCCCACCTTGATGCACACCCTTAATCCACGCCGTCCATCCCATTTCTTCCTCCGCTCATTTAGGTGTTGAGCCGGAGAATGAGTTCAATCCAATAATCCAGCGGGCCTTACCATAGGAAATAATGGTGTTTACCGTTAAACTTTGGAAAATGATTGCTGGGGGCCCACATGAAGCTTGGACCCACCTGAAATTTGGTTTGGACTCCTAATTTTGTGGGACACATACAATGGACGGGGTAGATCTAGTTAATGTGAGTCCCACCTTGGGTAACAAAAATAAAAATACATATGGCAAAAAGGTGGCAAGCACCTTGCTGCCATGACGTACACGAAAAGGGATGGGTCCCATTGCCCCAGTTGTGGACCGTACCATGATGTATGTTCTATATCCATGCCGTTCATTTAATAGGTCCCCTTTAATGATGCCTTGGCTCCAAAAATCAGCCATAAACAGTTCTAGGATGGCCCACACCATCACCATTCATGCAGTGGTATGCCAAACCATATGGAATCAAATGCTGGGGTCCACATGTAGCTTGGATCCACCTGAAACTCGGTTTGGACCCTTAAATTGGTGGGACACACACAATGAATGGGTTGGATTTGTGAACTACATCACGGTGGACCCCAGGACCACGTAACCATACCAAAGTTTGGTTGGTAAATAAACATTTCCGTGGCTCTGTCCACGTGACCTTTCAACAGGGTGGATGGAAAATAAATGTTACGGTGGGCCCTTGCTCATGTAACCCTATCAACAAGTTAGGTGACAGACAAACATTAATGTAGGCCCCATGTACATGTGGCCTTATCAACAGATTGGATGTAAATAAACATTTTGGTGGGCCCTTGCCACATGGCATTATCAATAGGTGGGATGTAAAATAAACATTTTGGTGGGCCCCTTGCCACATGGCCCAATGGCCGTTAACAATCAATATGTTGGATGTAAAATAAATATTATAGTGGGGCCCTTGCTCACGTGGCCTTATCAATAGGTTGGATGGCAAATAAGCATTTCAATGGGCCAGGATTGGGATGGAAAATAAATGTTATAGTGGGCCCACATGGGAGTCCACCATGATGTATGTGTTGCATCCAAGCTGTCCTACCATTATGAATGAACGTCTTAAGGTGTGAGACTAAAATAAGATGGATCTAGTAGTTCATGTAAGCCCACCTTAGTGTATATATGAGACCCATTGTGATTAGGCCCACCTGAGAATATTTTGAGGCCCATGATAAACGATCCATTTGATGTATCCAGGGCCCAATGTTCTGAGGCCCATCTTAAGGTAATTATGGATCGTTGTTGATGCCCCACATTTTATATATGAGGACCATGTTATGCGGCCCATCTGACATATCTTAGGCCCACGAGTTGAGACCCCATGTTGCTGTACATAAGGCCCATTGCAATGTACGATTTCACCATGGGTTATGCAATGATGTTCAAGGCAGGCCATGCCTTGAGGAAGTGTTGGTTTGATGTCCACATTGCAAAGACAATGTTTGGTTAAATGTCTGCATTGTCACTCTCCTTAGGGCCCAGTAATAGCCCATACATACTTGTAGTGAGTAGGCCGTCTAGGCCCATATTCGTTATGCACAAGCCCATCACCTTATGACATGTTTAGTATAGATCCATGATTCATGCATCACGCATCATATGTATACTTGATATGAAAAATGACTGATCATAGCATATGCCTTTGGGCAGATCGTTTATGGGCTCCCTGGTAGGCAGAGTTGCCCTGCATGAGCGCGCGTTATGCGCAGGATTGTTACATGTCTGGCAGTATGATTCATGCACTTTGCATTTGTGTGGTTGTGATTATTGTATGCCCTAGCAACATCAGGGCCATAACCTCCACATACACATCGTGGGTGGCAGGATTGGATACCGAAAATGTTTGGTTCTAGCATACGGGCGCCATAGATGTCCCTGGGTGAAAATTCCTAAACCCGATGGTACCAGAGGATGACTCCAACGTCGAGTGGCCGAGGTGGATACACGAGGCTGCGTCTCTCCATACTGTGTTCATGGTGTCGGTCGGTTAGAAAGGGGTGTGACCTACCCCCTGAGTGAGGGGCAACTTCTAGGTTTGAGTTTGACCAGCTTGAGGAATAGGTCCGCTATCGACGAGCCGGGCCCGATATTGACAGGCGGATAGTGAGGTCTCTTCCACTCTCCCAGTTGTGCGTTCGGATAGGGACGGTAAGCTGGCGTAAAGTGTACTAGACCCTGGTGATTATCCATAATGAGAATTGTACTGATATTGATGAACTATACTGATATGTGGATTTGGATTGGCATGCTTGAGTTGCATCTCGCATCGCATGGGCTTGATATGACTGATAGCATTCATACCCTGCACTACATAGCCTTGGTACGGCTGTCTGCATTCATGTACTTATCAGCATGTTTCCGCATTACTTTGACCTTACATTCTAAGCACGTTCGCACCTACTTACACACAACACCGCCCTCTAAGCTTTATATAAGCTTATGCACGATTGATGCGTGTAGGTGACGCTAGGACGCAGCCGTAGCTTCGCCGCAGTTGGAGCGTGCGGTCGAGCTTTTGGAGTTTTGTTATTAGCACTATCTTGTATTTCCCTTTATATGCACTGTACTCAAAGTTTTTTTATCATAGTGGATTTTGTGATGGTGTTCTTGTGGTATTGTTCGTGGGTTATGCTTATGGTTATGCCTATTACGAATCAAATCATATTTAAAATCCTCCTTGTAGCATCCCAGGATCGGAATCTGGTATATGGGTGCCGGGAGCCGAGAATGGGGTACTACGGAGGTTGTCGGCGCCGGATTCGGCTATCAGAAATTTTGTGAGCCCGGTTTCTGAGTTTGGGGCGTGACATGACACTTCTCCCAATTGAGTACCAAATTCTTTTCTTCACATCTTTTCAGCACACATTTAAGATTCTTTAAACATTCGCTGAAAGATGGACCAAAGACAGAGAAGTCATCCATGAAGACCTCTAGATATTGCCCCACCATGTCAGAAAAAATACTAACCATGCATCGCTGAAAAGTGGCAGGGGCATTACATAGTCCGAATGGCATCCTTCGGTAAGCAAAGGTGTCGTAGGGACATGCGAACGTGGTCTTTTCTTAATCTTCAAGGGCTATCTCTATCTGGTTGTAGCCCGAATATCAGTCAAGGAAACAGTAATACGAATGACCAGCTAGCCTTTCTAAAATTTGATCAATGAAAGGCAAAGGGAAGTGGTCCTTCCTTTTGACGGTATTCGACTTCCTGCACTCAATGCATATTCTCCAACCAGTAGTAACTCTAGTTGGCATGAGTTCATTGTTGGCATTGGCCATGATGGTGATTCCAGACTTCTTGGGAACCACCTGAGTTGGACTCACCCATTGGCTATCGGATATAGGGTATATGATACCCACATCCAATAGTTTAAGAACCTCGGCCTTAACCACTTCTTTCATGTTTGGATTTAGTCTACATTGTGATTGCCAAGAGGTCTTCGCATTATCCTTAAGATAAATGCGGTAAGTACAAATCGAAGGGTCAATTCCCTTGAGGTCTGCAATCGTTCATCCAAGGGCTCCCTTTTGCTCAATGAGAGTAGATATGAGCATACTCTCCTGGTTTTGGTCAAGGTGGGATAATTCACCACCGGGTATGTCTCATCTTGACATAAATAAACATATTTCAAATCAGAGGGCAAAGGTTTTAGGTAAAGGTTCGGTGGCTTAAGGTTAGATGGTAGAGGCACTTCATCAGTTTGGGGCAACTCTTCAAATTGTGGCCTCCACAAGTTAATCTCAAGTACCGGCACAGTATCAAGCATGACACCCATCTCCCTAATCATATCATCATCAAAATCATGAGAGTGGGCCAAACACATCTCTAGAGGATCAGATGATAATGTCAAAGGTGTTCTATCTTCCACGAAAGAGTCAATCATGTTAATGTTGTGGAAATCATCATCATCCTTTAACCGTCTGCCTGTGTTGAGAAAGATGTTTAACTCCAATGTCATATTCTCAAAAGACATACTCATGACTCCATTCCCGCAATTGATGATTGCATTTAAAGTGGCAAGGAATGGGCGACCAAGAATGAAGGGAATCTGAGTGCTCATGTTACTGATGGGTTCGGTATCTAGGACGATAAAATCTACGAGGTAGTAGAATCTGTCAACCTGGACCAACACATCCTCAATTATCCCTCTCGATACACGAACAGAGCAATCAGCAAGTTGTAATGTGGTTAGGGTGGGTTTTAATTCACCCAAACCTAACTGTTTGTACACCGAGTAGGGAATCAAATTTACGCTCGCTCTTAAGTCAAGAAGTGTGTACTCAATTCGGTAGTTCTTGATTACACAAGGTATGGTTGGGCTACTGGGATCTTTGAATTTCTGTGGCACATCTTGCTTTAGGATGACACTCACTTTCTCAGTTAAGAAGATTTTCTTTTGAATATTTTGTCGTCTTTTGGTCGTACACAAGTCTTTCAGAAATTTGGCATATGAAGGTATTTGTTTTACGGCATCAAGTAGAGGAATATTGACCTTCACTTATTTCAACACCTCTAGAATGTCCTGAGAATTAGAGAGAGGTTTTGGTGCAATCAACTGTTGGGAAAATGGAGCAATCGGCTTCCCTTGAAGTTTCGGTTCCAATTCTTGTAGAGCAGTGCTAGGTTTATCATCGTTATTCTCTTCCGGGTCAGGCTTTTCAGCCCTAACCGGAATAGTTTTGTTAATGGTATTCCCACTCCTAAGAGTGGTGATAGATTTAGCTTGCTCCATCTAATTTGAAGAGCTTGGACCACTTATCTCATATTGCGGTTTAGGATTTGGGAGAGGTTGAGCAGGAAGCATCCCCTTCCCCCCAATTGTTAAGTGCGACTCTATCCTTTGAATAGATGACGCGAGCATTCCCAATGTTGATCTGATATCCTGGAATGCTTGTGCCGAATTCCGATTTAGTAGCTATTGGTCTTCAATATGTTTTAAAACCAGATCCTCTTGAGGTTTCACTTGATTTGGAATTTGATTAAAGAAACCTTGAGGGGTAGCAGTTTGTCCATTCCTCCAACTGAAATTTGGATGATTTCTCCAACTGGGATTGTATGTATTGGAGGTAGGTCCATTGAAAGGTCTTTGGTAATTATTCACGGCATTAGATTGCTCATTCAACACCTCTTGAAAGGCAGGTATTGTTGGACAATTTTCAGTTGAGTGAACGTTGCAAGCACAAATACCACAAACAGTTTCCTTAACCTTATCCTTCTTTAATTTCATGGCCTCGAATTTCCTTATGAGATTAGACATTTAGTATTGATATCATCATCCTCTTTCAAAAGGTATACACCGCCCCTCTCCTTTGATTGAGTGGGCTTAGAAGTGGTGCTTGATTTTGGGTAAGTGTCCCATGATTGTGCGTTTTTAGCAAGTCTGTCCAAGTAATCCCTTACATTATCAACATTTTTATTCATGAATTCCTCATTACACATTGTCTCAACCAATTGGCGCATAGAAGATGTTAGACCATCATAGAAAAAGTGTGTAATGCGCCATGTTTCAAAACCGTGTTGTGGGCATGAGTTGACAAGATCCTTGAACCTTTTCCAACATTGAAAGAATGTTTCATCCTCCTTTTGGGCGAAGTTCATGATTGACTTTCTAAGGGTGTTTGTTTTATGATGTGGAAAAATTTTCTTTATGAACTCCCTTGTCATATCATTCCATGTGCTAATAGATCTCAAACGTAATGAATACAACCACGTCTTAGCTTTCTCTTTCGAAGAAAAGGGAAAGAGTTTCAGTATGACTGTGTCCTCAGATACATTTGGAAAATATAAAGTGGCTATGATCTCATCAAACTCTTTTAAGTGCAAATATGGACTTTCAGATTCAAGTCCATGGAATTTTGGAAGGAGTTGGATTACCCCTGACTTAATATCCATGTGTCCCGTATTTTCTGGAAAAACCATGCATGAGAGCGTACTCACCCTCGCTGGTTGTAAATAGTCTCGTAAAGTACAAGGCGGGGGGTGCTTGATGCACCTCATTCTCATCTTGGACTTCCCCAACCCGAGGTTGAGGTTGTCCCTCTGGTTGATTGGCCAGTTGATTTGCGGCCATAACCTCAATTAACTCTGGGAATCTCAAGTGGTGTCTAGTCCTGTGATGGATAGTTAACCCCTCAACCAATCCTCCTTCAATCAAGAGACGTCGAGTGTTGTTACATACCCACTTGGGCATGAAACACTCGCAACCCTCAATCTCAGATTCTAACCTAAACCTAAAAGAAAGAAAGGAATAGAAATCTAGAATTAGAAAGAAAGAAGAGTTGAAAAGAAGTTACCAAATTAGAAGTTCCTAAGTTAAGGTCCTGTAAAACAAAACAAAACAAGTCAATTTCTAAAATTAGAAAGTTCCTAAAATAGAAAGCAAACTAGTTTCTAAAAAGGGAAAACCTCTAAAAATCGAAAATAGAATGTTTCTAAAAACTGATTAGGAAGTTCTAAACCTAGAATTAGAAAGTTTCTAAAAATAGAAAATAAAACCCTAATCCTAAAAATAGAAAAATTAGAAAGAGATTACCAATTTAGAAAGTCTATATTAGGGTCCTACAAAATAGAAAAGTTAGGTTAGCTTCTAAAAATCAAATAGAAAAACCTAAACCTAAAATTAGAAAACCTTAAACTTAACCTAATTCTAAAACTAGTCAATCTCAGAAAAACGCAACCGTCAATCCTCGGCAACGGCACCAAAAACTTGTTCACAACCTAAAGTATAGGGTCGCGATGTAGTAATAATCTCGGTAAGACCGAGGTCGAATCCACATGGACTGAACCATGTACGTAATTTGAAAGTAACTAGAACTAGAACTAGAAGAAGATGTAATTTAAATCAGGAAACTTTAAGAGAATAATGGTGAATTATTAACTAAAACTTGTAAATTCAAAGGTGGGAGACTAGGGTGTCCAAGGATCCACTTGGAGAGATCAGGGAGATCTATGCTTGATTCATAAACACAACTGGAATCAGAGTCCCATCTTCATCCAATTGGAAGATAATTCATTAAAAATCAATTCTGAATTTCCTTTGACCTAGTTATCAATGGATGAGAGGTATGAGAACTAGAATTGATTCCATCACAAAACTATGGCCATGAGACAAAGAAAACAATAGAATTTACCAATCCATAACCAATCTGAGAGAATTGTGAGAGTTAGGGAGGATTCCATCATCCAACCATGCTAGGGGGACGATGGTGAACAATAGGATTTCCTAAAATCACAATCTCAATATGAAAAGAACATACTTAAAGCCATCGAAGATCCATTCTAATTTAAGTCACAACAAACCATTAAAAACTAAAAGTATTTCTTACAATCAAACTAAAATCAAAGAGAGTTCAACACATGAATCAAAGCAATAAAAAAATGACCCATCACGTTACAAGCTTCACCTCTTAGCCCTAGCTAAGAGGTTTAGCCAATCATAGACATGATTGAGCTAGAACTTTTTATAAAAAAAAACATAATAAAACTAATTAAGAAAAGGGGAATAAGGAAAAACTCTTCAAGATGGCATCCACATTGTTGCTTTCTCCTTCTCTCTCTCTCTTTCTCCCTCTCTTACTCACGTTCTCTACTGTCTTTTTGTTGTGGTCGGCCAAGCCTTTTATAGGGTCCAACGTACCTTTCAGAACGCCCTGCAAGAGCTCGTACTCTGTTACGCACTGCGTTTCCTTTGCGTAGCAATTTCCGAAAGTTTCTTGCGTCAACATTGAAATCGACGCAGTTGTTGGTGCGATCTTCCCAATCTGACTTCTTGGGGGTGGTCGGGGCCTTCCTGCCTTGGGTTTGGATGGCTTTGATCGGCCCGGACATCCCTCGATAATTTCTCTTACGCCGATGACTTGAAACCGCACCGATTCTCTTTGGTGTAGCTTGTGGACGAGGGTGTGATTTAGCTGGGAGTGGAATGGACCAAGGTTTGATCGAAATTGACCCAGTAATACGATGGACAGTTCCGATATTCCCTGAGGATGATGGTAAGTCCCAAGATTTATCACAGCGGTCGGACGCTGCTTTATTTAAAATCCAGAAACTGTGGGGAGACTTCTTTTTCGGTTTTCCTGATCTGGATCTGATATGAAGGAAATGCGGATTCCTTATTTTTCCCTTCTGCATAAGATGGACCATCTGGATCGTCCATCCGAGGTCGTGATGGTGGCCCACCATCATTGCAGGGGCGATCGTCAACAATCTCAATCCGAGTGGGAGTCGGGTCAGCGGTCTTTGACCGGGCGTCCTGGTCCAGTGCACGTCGAGTGCATGCGCGGGACGTGCGCATGCATCAAAGGTGGGGTGTCATGCCTCAAACTCAGAAACCGGGCTCACAAAATTTCCGATCACCGAATCCAATGCTGACAGCCTTCGTAGTACTCCATTCTCGGCTCCCAGAACCCATACCCTATATTTTCGATCCTGGGATCCTACAAGGAAGATTTTTTAACGTACATTTATCTCGTAAGAAGCATAACCACAAGTTTACCCAAATCACAAAGGCAACATCATCATACATATCTATTAATATAAACAGTTGAATACAATGCTGAAAGGGAAATATACATATATCGAAAATTAAAGCTCCAGAAGACAGCTGTACGCTCCAAGCTCAACGCTGCTGCGACCTAACGCCACCAACACGCATTTATCGTGCATAAGCTTATAGAAAGCTTAAAGGGTGGTGTAAGTGTGTGCGCAAGGTAAGTGCCAAGTATGCAAAATCAGAGCAATGCAGAAATATGTTGATAACACCATAAATACCATCACCCTTATCCAGGCTTAACGATGCAAAATATAATAGGTCAATGACATATCTAGGCCATGCAATGCAGAATCATAGTAACCCAAATGTCATATACTGAGGGTGCAATGCAAAGGAATGACGAAGCTGGAGTGTGTAGTTAGGATGATAGAACGTGGTATCGCAAGCTGTGGTGTTCATCACAAGGGACTTCTATCCAAACCAATCCCATACCTAAATTTGGATAGCTAGACTCAATGTGGTAAACTCCTGATCTCAGGTTGGTCGTGCGCCCCAATTGAAATCCTAGCCATTGCGAAGATACACATAATGGTTTATTTATACACCACCAGCCCAAGTGGATAGTGAATGAATGAATGAATGAGTCAAATGCTGAGTACGCGACTCCTGCTCAGTAAGTCCACATATCAGTACAGTACATCTCTGGGATCATCACCGAGGTCTAGTACACTCTATGCCAGCTTGTCGCACCTATCCGAGCGCACGACTGGGTAAGTGGAAGAAACCTCACTATCCGCCTGCCAATATCGAGCCTGGCTCATCGATAGCGAACCCATTCCTCAAGCTGATCAAACCCAACCTAGATATTACTCCCTCACTCAGGAGGGTAAGATCACACCCCCTTCCAACCGACCACGATACAGTGGGAGACGCGGCCTACTGGTATACGTCCCTCATGCGCTCATGATATCCACTCGGTCTAGACGTTGAAGCGTCCGCTGGCCTCGGGGGTTTAGGGATTTTCACCCAGGGACATTTATCACGCCCGTATGCTTGAACCAAACATTTCTGGTGTTTCATCTGGTCATCCACGACATGCCTGTGGAGGTCACGACCCTAATGTCACTAGGGCGTACGGTGGTCATATCGCAGAATGCGAGATGCATGAGTCATACTGTCTAGTCATGCATCAAACCTACGCGTACTGCGTGCTCATGTAGGGCAACTCCGTCTCTCAGGGAGTCCCATAATAATCCGCCTAATGGCATGTGCTATGATCAATCACTCCTCATATCAAGCATGCAGATGATGCGTATGGGCATGTGTCATGATGCATACTATCACGTATTCATAATCGGTGTCGATAATCGGCCTAACAAAGGGCCTAAGGGAAGGTCACAATGTGGACATTTAACCATCATTGCCCATCATTGTGGACATTTAACCAACATTGCTCCCAAGGAGTGGCCCACATAGAGCCTAACGTATAATGGGCCCATTACCTCACACAAGGGCCTCATACACAACATAATGGGTCACATACAATCTCAATGGTCCTTACACAAGGGTCTCATACATCGAGTGGGCCGCATCACATGGGCCTCATATACATCAAGTGGGCCGCATCGTATGGGCCTCATATACAATCTCGATGGGCCTTACACAAGGGTCTCATACATCAAAATGGGCCTCGTACACAACATAATAGGCCTCATATACAATCTCAATGGGCCTTACACAAGGGTCTCATACATCACAATGGGCCTCGTACACAACATAATGAGCCTCACACAAAGGGGCTAATATACATCACAATGGGCGGCTACACGAGCCTAATATACATCATAATGGGCCCCATCGCCTGATCCTCAAATACAACACATCGGGCCTCACTCATGGGCCATGTATACATCATAATGGGCCTCATCACATGGGCCTCACATATCATAATGGGCCGCATCGCATAGATCTCATATACATTAAGTGGGCCACAACACATGGGCCTCGAATACATCACGATGGCTTCATACCTAGGCCTCAAATACATCACAATGGGCCTTATCCATGGGCATCAAATACGTCACAATGGGCCCCATATACGTGTCGTATGTGCATCACAATTGACCCCATTCACGGACTGCAAATACATCACAATGGGCCTCGCCAAATGGGTCTCTCATACATCATAATGGGCCTCATCATATGGGCCATATATGCATCACATCGGGCCTCATCAATGGGCCTCACAGCAGGTGGGCCCGCACCTTCCAAATGGGCCCACCAGATGAAAAGCATGGATGTTCAACACATACATCAAGTGGGCCGCACGTCCAGCGAACTGGATGGCGTGGCTAAAACATACATCATGGGCAAGCCGCACATAACACCGTCCAGCAATGGATGGTGCAGATACGGAATACATACATCAAGGTGGGCCCCACCCACTGCCAGAATAGATGGATAGCGAGGAGAACACATACATTAAGGTGGGCTCCCACCGTGGATGGACGGTGTGCAGATACAACACATACATATGGTGGGGTCCACGTGCACGTGCTAGACACAACACACATCAGGTGGGGTCCATAGACAGATGGTGCAAATAAAGCACTTACATCATGGTGGTTTCCACCATCCAGACCACTGGACGATGGAGATAATACACAGATATCATGGCGCATCCCACCGTCCATACAGCTGGACGGTGAGGATAGAACCCATATATTAGGGTGGGTCCCACCTTCCAGGTGTTGGATGGTGAGGATATTCAACACATGAATTTCAGTGGTCCCACGTGTGGGGTCCACGGTTGCTGGCGTGAAGGCAGCAGCAGTTACATGCTGCGTGGGACCCACAATAGATGGACGGTCTGGATTTCATGCACATGGCATGTGGACCCCACTACTGCTGACCAGCATGGGTAAAGCACATACATCAAACGGCCCCTCAGAGCTTGCTAACGGCAATTGTAGCAGCTAAATGCTGCTAGGCTGCTGCCCAGCAGCCCAACAGATGGACGGTGCAGATTAGGTGGGTCCACACGCGTGGATACCACATGCTATCAAGGCGTGACCAACGTGGATAAAACACATAAACCACGCGGCCCCATGGCCTGGACATGAGTCTCAGGAACGGTACTGTCTAGGATACGGGCCTTACATGGGGTCCTCCAAGATGTCCTTTGTGCAATCTACACCATCCATTCATTTCTCCATCTAATTTAAGTGGTTGAGACCAAAATTGAAGCATATCCAGATATTAGGTGGGCCCTAAATCAGTTATTTAGTGGCTGATCTATCCGTTGGGCCACTTCCATGAAGATCCAATGACTAAAATTTTACGTGTACAGTTACTTTATGATCCTCAGGCCAGATATAAAGTTTTGAGTCGAACGGATGGTGGAAACCTTGTGATCTTGCATTCAGGACGATTTCCAGGCCTCGTTATCTTCAATCACTGGGTTTTCTCGGATCTTTGCCATGTGAATTCTTAAATAGTGGTCTCTTAAGATCTGTCCCTTGCCTTGGTGATTCTTGAGTGTTAAATCCATGCCTGTAGTATCCTTTTTCAATCCAAGCTCTTGAATTCACCTTACAACAAAAACATGATTAAAATAGAATGTTAAACATTATTATGTTCGTAAAATCAGGTCTAATAAGCAATATTTGACCCTCAACAATGATCCACTCAGTTCATCGAGTTTGACACGTCATGTTAGGATGTGAGTCCAAAAATGGAACATATCTGTTGATCGGGTGGGCCACATGGTCCGATTGAGCTGAGCATCATCCAATGGTATTAATTATTAACAATTTTATCATTCATTTCTCGACCAACTTTTGACGTTTGTTACATCAAAATGCACCATCTGAATGCTTGAAATTTGGTAGGCATTCTTCATTTTTTGTGCTCTTTCCATCGGTCCAGTTCGGGCCCCGATCTCCCAAGGATGTCCAAGATGCTCTTTTAAATGGCTAACACACTTCGTGATTCAGGACCTTGGTTGTACACATCTAGTTGAAACCTTACCCGGTGGTTTAGACATATAACCTAAGATCTTTATAATGACTGAATTATCTTAATATTCTGATGGCCCATTTGGGGGATCCAAATACGATGGACAGTAGATGACATGCTAAAAATAGGAAGATTGGATGGTTAGTACTCTAACCATGTATATAGGTGTATGCATGATCAGTTGTGTAAACGGATGAACATAAGTGGGTTTTTTAGGTGATTAAGAGGTAGGACATGGGTACCATTAGATTCGAGTGACTTGTTCGCATAAGTGAGTTTCACACATTGTATTTTTTATGGTGGGTTAAGTCTATTCATAGGTGGCGAACAAGATGAACAGATCAGAATCTCAATCCAATGCGTTTACGAATAGATGTAGAGATCAAATAACTAGTTTACTATGATCGGGTGGTCAAAAATCAAAGTGGACGGTCAGATGTTTCTATCTAGCAGTGAATATTTGACTGAGCAATTGGTTATGATGGATAGGTGAGGATACTTAGATATATGATGGTCATGTATTAAAATCAACGGTCGGATGGCTTAATCTATGGATGAAGATTATTCTCAATAGTCATATTCATGTTGGAGAATTGATATAAGGTTGGGATAGCTAAATTGATATCATACACATGTACATACTAAGTTAAACTTCATGGTAACACTCAAGAACTTTTAATACTCGAGTATTGAAAAGTTCGGGGTGTTATAGGTTGTGTGAGAGGTCCATCGTGGGTTATTCACTTTTATAGCCCTTCTGTAGGCTAAAGAAGAACTCTGTGCCTATCTGCAGATACTACGGGTGGGTTTGCATATTAGCATAGAGCTCGATCCAATATGATTGGTGCATGGCATCAAAGCTTGCATTATGAGGCCCAAGAGCATGGGGCAAGGCCTCTCCCTTCAATGGGATCCCTAGTTCATTATGCGGGGTGTTTCAATGAAGGGATGAAAGGTTTGGGCAAGTGAGGCTCTCCTTATGAGTGTCTGTATCTAAAGTTTCGAGGTCCTAGTCCTGATTAGTTCTTAACATCTTATTAAGTTCCTAATCCTGCTTAGTTCTTTGCATCTTACTCTTTTCTTTATCTTGTGTGTTGATTGGTCAAATGATCCTTGAAATATGTGCCCATGGTGGGTATTTATAAGCACATGGGTTCAATTTCCTAGCATTTAGAGGTGTGGGACTTTGTGATTGCCTTGACAGTCTTGTGGTGCAAAGGTCCCTATGTGGGCAGCAAAGCCTTCTATTGGTATTTTACTTCCTCATTGAAACAAGATGATGTCATCGTCCAGCATAGAACTACTAGAGTTGAATTAATGTGGCTGTATGAGAGATCTATCGTGGGTTATCTGTGCCCATAGCCCTTCTATAGGCTAAAGAAGAACTCATCGGTTAGGTTTGCTTAAGGTGTAGGTATTGGTTTTTTTTTTTTTGGTCTTTATAGCAATTTCTTGCAAAATGAACCGGTTTTCCACAAATAAATGAACCAGTTGATTTATTTTGGTTGCCACTTTTCTGATTCTTATGCTTGGGCTTGAGTCTCTTTTCCTTGAGTGGGTGGGTCAAGCTTAATGTTGATCGCTCCTCTTTGCTTAACCCTGAGATGTCAGGAGGTGATGGCATCTGTAGGAGGGAAGACGGGAATATGGTTTTTGCATTCTCTAGAGGCTACGGTCAGGGCACCAACAATAGTGCGGAATTCTCGATGGTCTATGACGGCCTTTCCATTTGTGTTAACATGGGCCTATGGAAGGTCATAGTTGAATCAGATTCCAAGTTGTTGGTGGATACGCTCAACCGAGTCTCTCAGGTGGGGTGGAAGTGGGTATATTGGTCAGCCCGCATCTCTAGCCTTAACATGAGGGGCCTTTTTCATTTTGCCCACATTAAGAGGAGGGGAACGGCCTAGTAGATGGCCTAGCTCGGCTAGGCAGCAAGCTCCAAGGTAATCGGTGTTTCAATGCAATGAGGGACCTCCCCCATGATATTAGGGGTATGGTGGTTTTAGATAAAGTCAGGTTGGGTACCATCAGGGTGATGGATCATGTTTAGCTTCCTTTATGATAGGTTGCCCCAAGTTTTTTGTTTTTGGTCGCTCGTGGGCAACCCGAAGTACAGTCCCTGTATCCTTCTTTTGTTGATATGAATCTCGGGCTAAGCTTAGCCTTCTTCTGGAAAAAAAAAAAAAAAAAGGTTCTTAGTTATGTTTCTCATTTAACATAAGAACCTTATATACATCTTTCCTTTTGTCTTCCATCTTATCTCAGAGTCTCTCTTCTTCCTCAATCTGAAGACAAACTATTTTTTGTTCCATCAACAGTTCTTTAGTATTATGTTAAAGGAAAATTTTGACATCTTTCCAAAATGGCAATAATTTCTCTGTTACAGTAGCTACTTGGAACATATCATCCATTTTAATTCCCTTGGACATACCTCATGAGTTATAAGAGTAAAATCGCTAGCCTATTGTACCATTGATTTGTCATCAACCATCTGGAATTTGAAATACCGATAGCATTATATTTTTTCACATTGGCTTCTTTCATTTTGTACTTCTTTCAAGGACTTTTTAGATTTCAGTGACGGTCTCATAATCATAGAAGAGGTCACACAACTGAATTGACAAGGCACTCAAGATGTAGTTCTTACAGAGATAATTATGTTCACCACGTCTCTATTAGATGATGGATAATTCTATTTTTAGGAGATCTATTGATTTGGGATAATCAATGACGTATGAGACTTTAAAGGTAGTCAGATAAAAGAATAATTTTTTCCACCCTTGAAGTATTGTCCATCAAAAATCTCTTGGCAGACAAATTTATTTTTAAAAATTTTCAAAGTTGTGGAGCACATCATCTCACAATTGGTGAACCTTAAACAATTGTTATGGGACAAATACAACTAAAAGCAAATAAATATGTACGATAAAGGAACTTTACACCTAAGAAGACGATCGATGTAACAGCAATGTAAACATCACATTTTCCATTTGTTATTAGGTTGAGGCATGGATGACGTCAAATTCTTTGAGATAGTTCACACCCCATAGTGTGTAAAACTTGTTGTTGCTTGAATATGGATGGACAGGTGTAGCCGCCTAGAGAAGCAGACTTGTCAAGTATACCTGCACAAACAATATGTAAAGGACAGTGGGCGTGCCGATTACGACCAAGGAACCTCCGATGCCTGAGTCAGGAGGATTGACTAAAAGTGAAAGGACTTGAGCTAGGGTTTTTTGTTACCTCCTCCTTCATCCATAGCAAGGGTATTGATAGGGTTCATAAGATCATGTTAGGATCGCATATCTTGTAAAATTTTATAATGATACCCCACATAGGGATATGTTGATATCTTATCTTGTATATGGATCTTCCTCCAAATTTATTGCCGAGCTCGCCTTAGTCAGCGTGATCTTCGGTTATGCCCGACTTGATCCCTTGATTCGAGGCGGGATATTCTCCGAGATCCTCACTTCACCCTAATGGCAGTCGACCTATTCAGCTTAAGGAAGGCTCTTTGCATGAGAGCCCTATCTTTAAGGAGCTTCGGTCGAGATCAATCTCTCCGTCAGGAGGATTACTGACAATATCTTCCGAGCTCCCCGAGCTTTATGCTCTGTTATCCTGGAGAACTCACTCTGGTGGTCTTCTTATGGTCGGTTGCTCTTTCCATACAATAGACTAGTTTGGTTTTCCCAATAACAATCCCCCCCCCCCCTTCCGAGCTCATCATGCAAGAGCTAGGGAACTAAGAGCCTAAACTGATTTGGAAGTGTAAGAAGTAAATTTTAAACTGCAAGTAGCTTGGTGTTTTTTTTTTTTTTTTTTTTTTAAATTCCAAGTCAAACCCAGATTTGTCATTTAATGATGAGGGCGGGAGTAGAAAAGATGGCGCTCGACACGATATTCGAAAAACATATCATGGCGATTATGAGATATGAGGGGGCGCCCATTAATTGCCAAGCACCATTCAGCCCCCAGGCAAATCGCGAACAGACAACTATCGCCCGAGTCATTATGCCTTTGCATGAGCTAACCCCATGCTGCCACGTGGAGGGGTGCGTCAGTTGAAACATCTCCTCAAGCCCACGTAGCTTTAGTCAGGAATAAATGCACTGGCACAAGAGCTATATAAATATTACCTCCCCTCCCTTTTTGCTCGTCAGTCTATTTCTACGAAACCTGAGCTCTGTCGACCAACATCTTCTTTCTGTCTCCAACTTCCAAGTCATCTTTCCTTCAACGTCCTTCACCCGGAGACCCTTGTTCCAGAGCTTTCTTCAAGTACGCCTAAATATTATTCTTCCTTCCATTCTTTTCTATCTTTTTTCTTCCTTTATGTCTTCTATATAGAACTTCGGGGTCTTCCACAAGGAGTCGATGAGTAGCAGTACAGACTCCCGGTCTGCCCCATCCTCAAGGTCAGGGTATTAGGGCCCTACCCCTCGTCCCAGGGAACCATCAACAGAGATGGTACTTCAAACAGGGGAGGCCGCATCCAGTGGAACCAGCTTCCTCGTCCTCTAGGAATGTATCCAAGTTGAGGATGTGCGACCTACAAGCCTTCTGGTCAGAGTATGCGATCCCTAACTCAATGGGGCTCCGGATCCCTCGGGCGGGAGAGCTTCCAGGCTAACCTCTTGTGGGGGAGGTTGCCTTATATGATATCCAATTTTCTTATGTTGTGGTCTTTGGTTACCTTTTCATCCGGTGGTGAGAGAAATGCTCCACCGTCTTAGGGTCACTCCAGGACAGTTGAATCCCAAAGTATGGAGAACTATCTTTGGTTGCTACATCATGTGGTAGCAAGTCGGCAATTCCGAGCTCTTTATGGATAAGCTCTTCTACTTGTACCAAGCCAAGAGCAGCCTTGGCTCTAGAGGCTAGTACTATTTTTCTTCATGGTCGGGAAAGGGTTAGGCCATTATTACCAATAACCCTTCCTCCAATAAGGGCTGGAAGGATGATTCTTTACCACTGGAGAGCGGGAGACCCCTCCGGCGAAGCTAGGCTGATTACAATCTCGAGTCCCTACCTCGTTCGCCCTCCCGGGTCGGAAGATATGCTAAGATACTATACTACGTTCTTTTGATATTATTTTTATAGATATCTGACATGTCTTCTCATTTCTTCTTCTACGAATTTTCCTAGGTCTCAACCTAGTCTCTCTACTTTCTTCTTATGCCATATCAGAATCGCCCAAGAGCAACCTGCAGCTCAACGAGATTGTAGGACGTTAATCACTACACAACTCCTGCAAAAGTTCAACCTTTCTCTAGTAGGCTTAGCGGGTAAATACAGTTCTCTCCCTTTTTGTTTAGTCTTTATGAATGCCACAACTCTGACTTATTTTGAGTTTTGTTCTCTATAGAGATATCGGATTAGCCACAGCCAAAGAAAAGAAAGATGCCTTCCTCCGCCAAGATAGAGCGACTAAATACTACTACTAGGAGAATAGACCTGACAACTCTAGCTCGGCCTTCCACAGATGGTACTTTCAAGGGAAGGTTTGTTGCTCATGCAGTAGAGAGAGGGGGGACTAAGGTTGCTCCCTAGGCTCCTCCACCACCTACCCAGGTGGAGGCTTGGCCTGTTGTCGCTCCCATGGAGTGCCAAGTGGCAGCTGAGGTAGGTAGAGCTCCTGAGGGAGGTAGTTGATCTTGATGTGTCTCCAGCATGCATTAAGGAAACCTGGTCTGAGGTAGCTAGAGCTCCCGAAGGCACATCTGAACACTAGAGCTCAGCTCCCGAGGGCGTAACAACATGGGGGATTCATCCTCCTTCCCCCTAAGGCACATGACATTGTTGGCGAATTGGGGACGAGGATACGTCCCCAAGGAGGAGGCGAACTCCGGTTGAGGGTTAAATATTGCATATTATCCCCTATTTATTACTTGGTTTTATGAACATGATAATGTTTAATGTTCTATTTTACTCATGTTTGTGTTGCAAGGTGAATTTAAGAGCTTGGATTGAAAAGGGTGTTAAAAGCATAGATTTGATGCTCGAGAATCACCAAGGCAAGGGATGGATCTTAGGAGACCAAGAT
This sequence comes from Magnolia officinalis, assembly GCA_021015155.1. Taxonomy (NCBI): domain Eukaryota; kingdom Viridiplantae; phylum Streptophyta; class Magnoliopsida; order Magnoliales; family Magnoliaceae; genus Magnolia; species Magnolia officinalis. The sequence goes on from JAJHSJ010000012.1 coordinate 51,451,948, forward strand.
TGAAGAATTCACATGCTAAAGATCCAAGAAACCGAGTGAGGAATGAAGAGAATCAAATATTTGAAGTGAAGAAAAGGAATCTTGAAATTGTCCTGAAAACAAACATATTCCTGAAAGTGTCTTGAAGAAGCATATTTTGAAACTCTGGGTCATTATGTGAAATTGCACAGAGTGAAGCCTATTTTGGGAAACTACGTAAATTTAAGGCGATTTATAGAGTTTTCCAACTAGGTGCCAAAGTTGGAGTTTCACAACTATAAATAGGACTCCCTAGGATGTTCCCAGGCAGCTTCTAGGGTTTGTGGAGTGGAGCAAAAGTGTAGAGAAGCCGTCACCAAGAGTTTTTCTTCCATTTTCTTAGTTGTTTTTATGTTTTTCTTAAGAGATTCTAGTTCAATCATGTCTATGGTTGGTTAAACCTCTTAGTTAGGGCTAAAAGGTGAAGCTTGTAACGTGATGAGATGTTTTTTATTGCTTTGATTCATATTTAAGTTGAACTATCTTATCTTAGATTCTAGTTTGATTATAAGAAATACTTTCAGTTTTTAATAGTTTATTGTGACTCAAATTACAATGGATTTGCGATAGCTTTGAGTATGTTCTTTTCATGTTTTGGTATTATGAATCTAGGAAATCCTGTTATTCACCATCGTCCCTTGGGCATGGTTGGATGATGGAATCCTCCCTAATTTTCACAATTCTCGATTGTGGGATTGGTAAATCCTATTGTGAGCCATTGTCTCATGGGCATGGTTTTGTGATGGAATCACTTCTAGTTCTCACACCACTCTTCCATTGAGAATTAAGTCAAAGGAAGTTCATATTTGATTTTACTGAGATATCTTCCAATTGGATAATTTGGGACTCTGATTCCAGTTGTGTTCATGAATCAAGCATAGATCTCCCTGATCTCTTCAAGTGGATCCTTAGAAACCCAAGTTTCCTACCTTTAAATTTCTTAAGTTTTTCATTAAATCTCTCATAATTACTCTCTATACTTCCAGATTTAGGTTTTCATCTTTTTTTAGTTTTTCTTCTAGTTGCTTTAAGAAAACGTACGAGATTAGTCCCTATGGATGCGACCTCGGTCTCACCGAGATTATTACTACATCGCGACCCTACACTTGGGGTTGTGAACAACTTCATGTTGTCTCTACACCCTGAAGTCCTTCTCTCGACCATGAAAGACTCGCATATTAAGGTGAGCCTTTGGTTGTGGTAGGGAGACCCAAATCTTCTCCCTGTTTTTATATTTTTCTAACTTTTCTCTTTATTTTCACAGGGCGCACTCAGGGCTCTTACCATCCGCCAGTTCTCGCTCAATCTGAAGCCCCGAGTTGATTACGTGAAGAAGAAGGTCAGAGCTGCTAAAGTCGAGCTGCAGACTAAGGCTTTAGAGTTGTTGACGGCCATGGAGGCTAAGGCGGCGGCTCATGCGAAGGTCGAAGTCCTCCATGAGATCTTGAGGGTATCCTTGGAGGATTGCAAGGCCAGTTTCTCGGTTGGCCAACCCTAATTTCTCGGTTGGCCACTGAACAACGTTTAAACGTCGACCTGTTGGCCAGAGTCGTTGAGCTGGAGGCACGGACCAACAAGGCAAAGGCCCGCCTGGCTGAGGGAGAAGTTAGGGTTGTTGAGGTGGAGGTGCGCTCTAGTGAGGCCAAGGCCAGGGTGGCGGGGGTCGAAGCCAAGATTCCCGCAAGAGAAGCGGCTGTTGTGGAGGCTAACAAGGCCTCTGAGGGGCACACGACAGAGTTGGAGGAGACATTCAGCGTCAACTTCCAGAATTGTCGAGAGGAGGTTCAACGCTGATACCCCGAGCTCGACTTATGCTATCTGGACGAAGATGCCACTGAGGTCTTTGAAGTTATCGCTCCCAAGGCCGAAGAGACCTCGCAGACTTAGGCTTCATTTATTTTGTATTTTAATATTTTTTTAGGTAATAGCCTTGTAATATTTTCTCTTATTAATAACAAGGAATTTTTTCTCAGATTTTTTGTGTTGTCTCATGTTTAGGATGTATAGTGTAGCTTGCATATCTTCATTTGTGCTAGTCACTTAGGGATAGTGGATTGATGGTCGAAGAAAAAAGAACTTTTTTCTTTCATTCATAAAGGGAGGTTTACAAGTAGCAGACACCTTATGTGCATTGTTGCCTTGGTACGCTGAGGTGTTTCTATTGAATTCATTGGATAAAATCCTACTGATAGTAGAGTTTTAGGTGCTTGGCATTCCATGGATGGGACAAAGCTCGCACATACATGTCCTCCAACCGGTATGTTCCTAGTCGGACTATACCGATGACCCTGTAGGCCCCTTCCCAGCTCGATCCTAGGGCTCCTGAGCCGGCCTCCTTGGTACTCTAAAAGATCTCTTAAAGTACCAGATCTCCTGCTCTGAATCTTTGCATTTTAATACTTGAGTTGTAATACTGAGTAACTCTCTACTAATAGGTGGCGACTCTCACTTGTGCTCTCTCCCTGAGTTCTTCGAGTAAGTTGAGATTCAACAGCATCTGTCATTGTTCTCCCCTAGATCGAATAGCTCGGTTTTCCTTGAGGGGATTCCAATTTTCATTAGGACTACTACCTCCATGCCCAAGACTAGAGAAAAGGGGGTCTCCCTAGTGGTTGAATGAGCAGTTGTCCCATATGCCCACAAAACATGTGGCAGTTTGTCGACCCAAGCTCCTTTGAACATTTCAAGCTTGGTTTTGAGGTGGCCTTTTATGATATTATTGACCGCCTCTACTTGGCCTTTGGCTTGGGGGTACCAAGGTGAGGCGATAGTGTTACGAATACCGAGTTTTTCACACAATCCTCGGAACCTGGCGTTGTCAATCTGCCTACCATTATCGGTAATGATAGTGTGGAGATGCCGAACTTGCAAACAATGGTTTTTCAGACGAAGTCGGTCGTTTTCTATTTGGTGATCCAAGCTAAAGGCTCGGCCTCAACCCACTTGGTGAAGTAGTCGACAGCGATGGTAGCGAACTTGGTATGTCCCTTACCCATTGGCAGGGGCACAATGATGTCAACTCCCTGTTGTGCAAATGGTCAGGGCCCGTTCATCAAGGTCATTTGCTCGGGTGGTTGTCACGGTACTGTTGTGAAGCACTGACACTTTTGCATTTCCTTGTGAACTACTTGGCATCTTCATGCATTGTGGGCAAGTAGTATCCTTGTTGGATTAGTTTGTGGGATAGGGCTCTTTCACCCGAGTGATTTCCACAAATACCTTCGTGGATCTCCGTTAACAAATATTCATCTTCATCCAGCCGTAGGCATCTTAGGTACGGTAATGAGAATTCATTTTTGTACAGAACATCTCCTAGTATCGTGTACCGAGTAGATCGATATCTATTTTTCGAGCCTCCACTTTCCTCAGGTAACTCACCATGTTGTAGGTAGTGCGTAATTGGGTCTATCTAGCTCGGCGGATGGTCGATCGAGAGAGCTTCTCTTTAGTCGAGCTAGCTGATACCTGGCTCATGCAAGAATTCAATTGGTATAGTCCTGCCGAGGTCGTCGTCAATGGTCGAGGCCAGCTTAGCCAGAGAGTTGGCATTAGAGTTCTCCGATCTGGGGACTTATATGATCTCGTACTCGTTGAATCCTTTAAGCAACTCTCAGGCTTTAGTCAGATAAGCAATCATTTTCTCTCCTCTGGCTTGATACTATGTGGTGACTTGGTTTACCACTAGTTGAGAATCATTATACATTTTTAATATCATGGCTTCCATCACTTTGGCTAATCTCAAGTCAGTGAGGATTACTTTATACTTAGCCTCATTATTAGATGCTCAAAAGTGAAATCGCAGGGCATACTTGACTTTCACCTGGTCGGGTGAAGTCATGATCAATGTTGCTCCACTTTCGTGAGTGTTTGACGACTCATCCACATGGAGAGTCCATGCATGCGATATTCCAATTTGCTCGGTCTCTTCTATTTGTTGCTGGAGCTGGGTGAGAGAATTTTGCGATGAAGTCAGTGACGACTTGCCCTAGATCACGTTGTATACTAAGGGACGGTCTACCACCAGGAAGTTGACCATGGTTAACTTAATTGATACCCTCCCTGGCCGTTATTAGTAGAAGAACACTCCCTTCTAAGGTCACCTTTTTCCCTGCAAAACTGAGCAGAGGGGTTAATGTAGGTCGCAATCTCGACCTTCTAACTCTTATTTTGTCAAAGGCGGTTGTAAATAAAATGTCCGTCGAGCTTCTGATGTCAACTAATATCTAATGCACCCTATGGTTAACAATGATCATGGCGACCACTAATGCGTCATCGTGAGGGTGATGAATTTCTCGTGCATCTTCACTAAAGGTGGCCTTGCATGAGTTCATCCTGGGTTCCTTCCTAGGTCGCCCGATGAGGTTTATTTAATGCTCCTCTTTGACACCGTTCGCATTCTATGCATGGGCTCAGCGTGCGAGTTTTGAATTGTCACCCCCTTAAAGATGGTGCGTATTTACCCTACGACTTTGTTGTCAGCCTGCTCGTCACGTTGTTCTTGTTGCCTAGCTGGTCAATCCTCTCTGCTTTTATCGATGAACTCGTGTAACTATTCCCTCCAAATGAGGGATTCGATCTCCTCCTTAAGGTCAAAACATTCAGTCATATTATGACCGTGATCCTAGTGAAAATAACAATATTTCTTCTTGTCCCTATTTTATGGTCCAACCCTCATTTTATTTGGTCACCTTAGAATCTTCTTATCTTCGACCTCCATGAGTAGTTGTTCTAACGTAGTATTCAATGGGGTATACCTGCAAAACCGGCTCTCTGGGGGTCGGCTAGGTCTATGGATACTGCTCTGGTTGTTGTCCTTTCTCCTTTTGTAGCTTGCACCAGGTGCCTCCTTACCTTCCTTCCTTCCTTTTCCTATCTTTGTTGAGCGGCTCTCACCTTAAGTGTTTTTGCACGCGCTAAATAACTCCTCAATATTAGAATATTTTTTAGCCCGATTAAGGAGGTCAGCAAGAGTTGTCGAGGAATTCTTCCCAGTTGAGAAAATGAACTTTTCTCGCTTGAGGTTAGCCATCATGACTGTGAGAGCCACCTGCTCCGAATAGCCATCTACCTAGACAGCCTCAACGTTAAATCAGATGTTGTAATCTTTCAACAACACATTCTTCCTTTGTGTTATTGTAAGGAGGTGAGTTGAAGGTTTTCTTATGTCTTTACCCCCAATGAATTGGGTGGCGAAAGTCATGCTGAGTTGGGTGAGCAAATTAATGGATTTTGGCTTTAGTTACCTGTACCACTTTCGAACCACTCCAGTTAGAGTTAGGGAGAATGCCCCGTACATTACCGATTGAAAGGCACCGCGGAGTTCCATCCATGCTCCGAAGGATTCTAGGTGTTCAGGTGGATCCTTCGAGCCTAAATAGGGTGATATTTAAGGCATCCAGAATCTTGACAACAGCTGAGTTTGCATGATGTTGTCTGTAAATGGTGGTTCAGTTTGTTCGAAAAGGGCATCGATGAAAGTTGGAGCCTTTGCTGAGCAGGCTTGTTGTATATCACCGAACTGAACCTAAATTTCTTTAACTTCTGCCCCCACGGGACTTCATTTTTAGCCATGATTTCTAGAGCCTTTTTCCCAAGCCTGTCTTTTTTTATCCAGTGCATGGCACATATCGGACTTGACAAGCGCGATGGTTTTTGGGGTCTATGTCCGGGCGAGCATGCTTCCCCTAGCCGGGCCTTTACGGAGTGCAGTTTAGGGTGCGAAGGTATTGGGTAGGATTGTTTAGTCACTACCTCCAACTCTTCTTGTTGATCAGTGAGGAGTGCATGTTGCCTTTCTAGGAGCCTCATGATACAGTCGACGTTGACGGCCAATACTACTATCTAATTCTCGAGGGAGATGAGTCGGCTTCCCCAGTTCTGGGATCTTTACGCCATTACTTTGCGATGGTAGCTGGGACCAGGGGGATGACTGCGTAGCCTGAGCGTCCTCAAGCGGCTAGCCATGAGTAGGCTCGGGCATGGTCGGTGCTTTTCCCTTCTTTTTATCCATTAAAGGGGAAGAGGAAAAAGTCACGATCCATGCTAGAGTTAGTGTGAACTTTATGGCTTTTCAGTCGTTCTCACAGATGGTGTCAATCTGTTGTTGCTTGAATCTGGATGGACAAGTGTAGCCGCCTACAGAAGCAGACCTGTCAAGTATACCTGCGCAGACAATATGTAAAGGATGGCGGGGGTGCCGATTGTGGCCGAGGACCCCTCCGATGCCTGAGTCAAGCAGATAGACTAAAGGTGGAAGCAGGACTTGAGCTAGGGTTTTTTGTTACCTCCTCCTTCATACGCAACAGGAGCATTTATAGGGTTCATAGGTTCGTGTTGGGATTGCATATCTTGTAAAATTTTATAGGGATACGCCACATAGGGATACACTGAGTTCTTATCTTGGATATGGATCTTCCTCCGAATTTATTGTCGAGCTTGCCTCGGTTGGCGTGATCTTCAGCTATGTCGGACTTGATCCCTTGATTCGGAGCGGGATATTCTTCGAGATCATCGCTCAACCTGATGGCGGTTGACCTACTCAGCTCAGGGAAGGGTTCTTTGCATGAGAGCTCTGTCTTTAAGGAGCTCAGGTCGAGATCAATCTCTCCGTCAAGAGGATTACTGACATTATCTTCCGAGCTCCCCAAGCTTTATGCTCAGTTGTCTTGGAGAACTCATTCTAGTGCTCTTCCTATGGCCGGTTGCTCTTTCCATACGAAAACCAGTTTGGTTTTCTCCACAACTAAACCAATGGATGAGGCTCCCAGCGTGTTATACAATGCCCAACAAGGAGGTACTTCACAGCGTGCATAGGCAGTGAAATTCCCAACACCGTATCTCCAATAGGAAAACAAACTAAGAAGAAAAAGTTTCAGAAGGAAATAAATAAATAAATAGTTAGTGTTACCCAAGGAATGAAATTAAGGCTCTTTTATAAAACATTTTTGAGTAGAAGTTCGGGTTTGAATATAATACCAGCATGACATGTTAAGAAACGTTTCGATGACCTGATTAAATATGGCCACGACGCTTCAAATGCGCCTGATAAAATAGCATGTTTCACACAATAATTTTTTATTTTTTTTATTTTTATAAAGAATTGTAAATTCGGACAAAACCAAACCCAACAATACTCTCACGCCTACACTCAGGTTAACTAATATCTAGGCCAATTTTTCCATCTGGCCAACTTAGGGCGTGCGTACAGGCCAAAGAATAATGTACCATATTTCACAAGAGTATTGTAAGCAAAGGTTTGTAAATTACTTCACAACCTTTCTTCCTATCCAATGTAGGACTAAAAGTTCTCCCCTCTTTCTTCCTTTCCAACGTAGGACTTAAAAAAAAAAAAACATACTTTATCCCTCCTTTTATAATATATATAATTTTTAAAGTTTTGAAATATCTCTAACATGTAAATGATCTTTACATACATGCGCACGTAGCAAAGCTCATGCTAAATAGTAGCTGAGCAAAAGAATATTTACAAGAAACTTAGGAGGGCATCCCCTCCAGTCCTAATATATAGTTTGTATCCATTATTTTAGACAATGCATAATTGTAAGTATTCACTTCTCTCAACTTGTGAGAAACCTTAAACCTGTTCAACCAACTTCGAAGAGCCATGTAGCTCCAAAACAGTCGCTTTATCCTCAAATTCAAGTCGACCCAGTTGTTTATTGCAGAGATTATGAGTAAGGAATCACCTTCAACTTCCATATCAGATACCAGCCTTGTGGCCAACTTGAGACGGACACTTCTTATTTTACTTGATTTTGAAATATAACTTTAAAAGAAATGATCAAAAGCTCTCATAACATTTGCATTAGGATGTTTGGACAGCCCAACCATCTAAACGGTTCGTTGGGTATGAAAAACATTTCATGGGCTACCATTCTAACATTACACCAATCCGAGAAATATTAACCATTTGATCAATTACTGCTAATATGAACGAACAAGATCTTTTAAACAAAAATGGGTCCGATCACCAATTTTATCCATCTATTTGTTAGGAATCACGATGGATTGCTTATGATTCTAAAGTATCACTTTTGTTGGACAATCATAACAATCCCATCCATGGCTTGGAAAATGATTGCTACAGAAAACAAGGCCAAATCATGGATGGATTGGATCTTTTGATCGGCGATTCTTGCAAAGTATTCCGTAGAATGTGTTATTCACTTAATGAACAGTTCAGATCGATTGAATGCTCTTGCAAAGTGAAGCAATGGAATTAGAAATTTAATAAGTAGTTTATATGATAAAATTAGTCATCTGTGCTGGAATAGCTCAGTTGGCTAGAGCGTGTGGCTGTTAACCACAAGGTCGGAGGTTCAAGCCCTCCTTCTAGCGTTTGATTTTTATTTTTAATTTTTTTCCTTTCGTATTTCCACGTGAATTAATTTGATATGATATGCTTAATCACTTGTGCTGGAATAGCTCAGTTGGCTAGAGCGTGTGGCTGTTAACCACAAGGTCGGAGGTTCAAGCCCTCCTTCTAGCGTTTAATCATTTTTTTTTTTTTTTTCATTGCCCACCTATAAAGTAAATCAAGTGCGCTGTCTCAGATCCAACATTCAGGTGGGCCAGAACATAGGAAATAGTTAGGATTGGACACACGCCAATGATCTTGTGTACGGCCCACCGTGTTCTCTATATGCCATCAATCTAACACTAAGGTGGGCTAGGCCATAGGAAACGGTTGGGATTGAACACCCACTTTAAGTTTTGTGCCCGGCCTACTGCGTTGTCTACATACCATCAAATCCAACACTCAGGTGGGCCAGACCATAGCAAACAGCTGGGATTGAACACCACTTCTAGTTTTGTGTACGGCCCAGTGAGTTGTCTATGTGCCATCAAATCCAACATTCAAGTAGGTCGGACCATAGGAAACAACTGGGATTGGACACCTACCAGTCATGTGTAGGGCCCAGTTCGTTGCCTATGTGCCATCCAATTCATTCATCTGATATGCCTCTTCAGGACGAATAAAAAAACCAAAAATCAGGTAAATCTGAGCCCTTATTTTCTGGCACATTGGTTTCATAATTGCGAGCCGTGACTGATATGTTGTACTGGTCACGATCGATTTGCGAAATTTGCGGTTGCTACATAGGACTGATACCGCCTTGACATCGGTTGGCGCAACACGCCATAGTAACTACCAAGATTGAGATCAACCTCTGTTAGAGTCAATCCAATTTTTGTAAATTCGCCATGGCCATGTTGTTGATGTTCAGATTAGCGGGAATGTATTAGTATCAATAAACATTGCTTCTTCACCTTTCTTAGAAAATTTTAACAATTCACGATCAATGTTATCCTAAACAATGTTCCTGAACATAATACATTTGTTAGTTAAATGAGAATGTGTTCCATGTCATTTGTAATATTCAATATTTTCAATTAATCAATCGTGGGTATTTTGTGATTCTAGGAACTTTAATAAACTTCCCCACCAATAGTATTTCAAACATTTCACAGTTGATATCAAAAGTATTTATCTTCCGGCTTTTTGTGTGGCCGGCACAATTGTTTCCACTTTGAACAATGTTGAGCATATGAGTGGTTTTTTTGTCAATACCTCGGCAATTGCGACTTCATATTTAGAGTCATGATATTATGTTCCGATTGTCTAGTTATTTTGCATACTCATTCCTGAATAAGTTTCTCATATCTGGAAACTTTCCTGATTAAATCATACAAATCCACAAACTCTGTTCCAATGAATTTTTTTTTGGAGTTTGTCTTCCAAGTCGTCTTGCACACGTTGCGCAAATTCAAACTCGATTGTAATAACTTTATACTGGCTTTTTGCTCTCTTGAACTGGGTAATGTAACTCTTATAAGATTCCCCTAACAAATGTCGGAAGCATGTGAAATCGGACATGATCATCTCTTTGTCCTTATAAAAGAACTGGGCATGAAATTTTTCCTCCATTTCCTGCTAGGTATAGATTGAATTTGGCAGTAAGTTGGAGTACCACATGAAGGCTGCTATCGTCAATAAATGACTGAATAATTACAACTTATGATAGTCATTGTTAGCCAGTTCACCACATTGCATAGTGAATCGACCTACATATTTAATGGTTAACCAACTAAGATCGTCTAAGAATAGTACAAAATCCAATCGATAATTCCTCGGTAATGGGTATTGTCGGTCAATCCATTTAGGATATGTCTTACGGTAGACCAGAATAGTATTACGGCAGACCAGAATAGTATTACGGCTAAGGACTTGACTTGCCACCTCTTAGACCATTTGCATGATCTGGTCACGATCCACACATTGAGATTCAACCATCGGTGGTGGATTAGGACTTACTCGGTTCTACCCCTCATGTAATAGTGGATTCTTGGGCAAATGTTGGAAAATGTATCTTGCCAACATGTCTTGATTTCAAGATTCAAGGATAAAATTTCTGACCTCCCGCTCTAGTCAGTGTTGAGAGTGAAATATTGTATATTTCCCTATTGTTATACATTAGTTTTATAAATATGAATGTGCTTAATTGATCCAACACATGTTTTCTCTTATGAGGTGATTCTGAGAGCTAAGGAGAAAAGGATGCTTAAAGCATGGATTTAATGCTTAAAGAATTACCAAGTGAAGGATTGGATCTTTGGAGGTCAAGATTGAATAATTCAAGAGTCTAAGATTCAAGGAAACCAAGTGAAGAAGGAAGAAAATCGAGGAATCGAAGTGAAGAAAATCAAAAGTGCATAAATCGACCTTTCGATGCCATCGATGACAACTTCGATGCCTTTGAAGTAAATGTTAATGTCATCGAAGCCACTTCGATCCCATTACAAAAATCAGAAAAATCTGATTTTGTTACTGGACATATTAAAGCATTCTTCGCTGCCATCGAGTAGATGATCAATGTCATCGAAGCCAATTTAATGTTCACACCCCAAGTATAGGGTTGTGATGTAGTAATAATCTCGATAAGACCGAGGTCGAATCCACAGGGACTAAACCTTGTACGTAATCTAAAAGTAACTTGAACTAGAACTAGGCGAATATGTGATCAAAATTAGGAATAATCAAGGGAATAATTGTGAATTTTGATTAACTAAAAATTGTAAAATTCAAAGTAGGGAAACTAGGGTGCCAAGGATCCACTTGTAAAGATCAGAGAGATCTACGTTTGATTCAAGAACACAACTGGATTTAGAGTTTTATCTTCATCCAGTTGGAAGATAATCCATTAAAACACAAATATGAACTTCCTTTTAATCTAGTTATCAAATAGAAGATAAGAATGAGAATTAGAATTGATTCCATCACAAAAGCATGCCCATGAGACAAAGTAAACAACAAAATTTAGCCAATACATAACCAATCTAAGGGATGTATGAATGTTGGGGAGGATTCCATCATCCAACCATGCCCATGAGACGATGGTGAATAAAAGGGTTCCCAAATTCACAAACTCTATAATGCTAAGAACATGCTTAAAGCTATCGCAGATCCATTGTAATTTAAGTCACAACAAACTATTAAAAACTGAAAGCATTCCTATTAATCAAACTAAAATCAAAAGAGAGTTCAATTAAAACATGAATCCAAGCTATAGGCACAACCCATTACACTATAAGCTTCACCTCTTAACCCTAGCTAAGAGGCTTAGCCCATCATAGACATGATGAGGCTAGGAAAAACATCAAAGCTAAAAGAAAATCAAAAGAAAAAAGAGAAGGGAAAAGGAAAACTCTTGTTGTCAACCCGCTCCATGCCTCCACGACTGCCCGTTTCCATGTCCAAAGGATGATGGCTGCCTCTCTCTTTCTTCTCCTTTTATAGAGCCTAAAAGGGGATGCTAGGACGGCCGCCGACCTTCTTTACGCACAAAGGCGGTGGAGACTTCCTGCAGAAATTATTTAAGCAACAGACTACATGTGCAGGAGAGAAGTCTTCTTGTGTTTGATGCTTGGTGGGGCCCATATTTTGTGTTTGCTGAAGAATCAGGTCTGTCCACTAGCTTCGTGGTGTCGATTTAGGCCACTCTTCCAAAATCAAAGTATATTCGAGTTCTGGGTGGACCACACCACTAATAGACATGGCAACTTGTTCCTTGCTTTACAATCTTGTTCTTGTGCATGGTTGCACAAGAACAAGAGAGTTTTGGTTGAAGCCCTCCCCTGGACATGATGGACGTCTCGAATCATCCATTGGGTGATCATGGTGGGCCACCTCAACTCCCAGCGGACGAACTTCCACTGCTAACGCAAAAGGAAACTGTTTCCCGTTTCTTTTGCAAATTCGTCGCTGCGGCTATATGAAATGGGGCCCACCTTGCTATTTTGATAAATCTATCCCATTCATTGGGTTGGTAGGATTGTGTTAAGATAGGGGTCAAAATATGGGGTGGATCCGAGTATTGAGTGGACCACACCATCATCAATGTGGGAGTAAAAGTTGTTGTCAAGCCCGGTGTCGTCGTCCGCTAGACGAGTGCCTTTTTTTTAGAATGTTGTTCAAAATAGGTGGGGTCCACTGCGATGTCCGACCTAGAAATTCACTCCCTCCATCGGCTCCTGTATGTCGTGTTGGTTCATGGCCTCAAGTATCAAAAGGATCTAATCGGTAAGTGGGTCACACGTTCAATCGATGTGTGGACAACACTCACCATTGAAAACACAATTACTTCCCACGTCTACTTGGTGTCATGCATGACACATCTATTTACAAATTTGCCCTTCTCTTTTATTACAACCTCTGTCGTCCATATCTCCCGACTGCATCGTGCGAATGAGACGAAATTTTACCAGTACTTGTTATTTTTCATGCTCTTTCTAATGCCTAACTTTGAGTCTTGATTGCTTATAGATTACCAAGATGCTCTTTAATGGATAGCGCCCTCTGATCTCTCCGTTGGGCCACTTCCACAAGGATCAAATGCCTGAATTTTGATGTGTACGGTTAATTTATGGTTCTTAGGCCAGATATAAAGTTTCAAGCCAAACGGATAGTGGGAACCTTGTGATCTTACATTCTGGACGATTTTCAGGCCCGTTTAACTGAGTGGCGTGATTTTCTCAGATCTCTAGCATGTAAATTCTTCGATCTCGGCCCCCTAGGGTCCGTCCCTTACCTTCGTGATTTATGAGTTTTAAATCCATGCTTTTAGTACCCTTTTTCAGTGTAGGCTCCTAAATTCACCTTGCAACACAAACACGATTAAAGTAGGCTGTTAAACAGTATCATGTTCATAAAATCAGGTTAAAACTGGGGTCTAATATGCAATATTTGACCCTCAATATTGAACTTTATCGAAGGAGGTTCGATGACATCGAGAAATTATACAGATTCAAATTTTCTTTATTAGACAGTTTTCCAATTTCACTCGGACTCTTCGATAGGAGCTCGATGTCGTCGAAGCTGCGATAGCTGCGTAAAATCAAGTTGGTTTTGAAGTTGGTGTGAATCAAGTCTATATAAAGGGATGTTTTAGGAGTTTCTACATGCAGATTAGGGTAAAAGGAGCAGAGCAAGGAGTTGTGGAGATTCAAGGAGTCCTTCGTCCTTTTCAATCCTTCGGTTCTAGTTAGTTTTTATATTTTTCTTTAAGAGTTATAGTTCAATCATGTCCATGGTTGGTTAATCTCTTAGCTAGAGCTAAAAAGTGAAGCTTGTAGTTTTTCTTATTTTGATTCAAGTTATTTGGTTTTCATGTTGAACAATTCATTGATTTTGGTTTGAATGAAGAAGTATTTTTGGTTTACCTTGATCCATTATCGACTCCAGACACTTTGGATGCTTAAGAAGACTATTGATATTATCTTACATGTTTTGTAATTGTTTGGTCTATAAAATCCATTGATCTATCATTGACTCTGGGCATAATAAATGATTTGAATTCCCAATGATCAATATGTTGTTGCAATTTATAAGGGAACCAATTCAATGAAGTTCAAATCTGTTTTGAATTATGTGAATGATGATTAAACTCCCCATTATCCGGCTGGATAGGATAAGACTTCGATTCCAGTTGTGTGATCTAATTGAATCAAGTAAAGTAACATTACGTAAGCTATAAGTGGATCCTTGGCACTCTCATATTTTATCTTTGATGGTTTCTTACAAAATTACTATTTAAATATGAATTTAGTAGTTAGTTTATATTCTAGTTATAGTTCCACGTGGGTACAACCTCAGTCTCACCGAGTTATTACTATATCGCAGCACTACACTTGGGGTTGTCATAACGGTCAACTGAACTCAGTGGGCAGCGGAGCATTCCGCCCATCCTGAATTGGAACAGGAAGCGTGCTCCGCTGTAAGGGAGGTATCGATGGTGGTTGAACCATGTTACCAGTAGAACTTACTTTAGCATTATGCTATGTTGTCGTAGGTGCTCTTTCAGTAATGATGGTCATTAACCGAGGCATGGCTTCGGTTTGGTTAGCCATCCATCTGTTAACATTCTCAGTTCAAACACGGAATTGATCGGCTTGAGTGTGTACCAACTCTGTCTGAACTCTTGTAAGTGCTATATTGGAAATCCAGCACTCGAATTTGTCAAATTTTATTATGCCAAACCATTTAGAATCTGTATCATGTTTTGATAAGTTGGAAAGATCATTTTCATGCATTTTGAGTTGTCCACGTCATCGTCGAACTTTTCTACATATTCGAGTTGAAGAACGTTGACAAAGTTCAAGACTACAAGCTCAAGTATAAGAACAGAAGTTCGAAGCTCAAGCTAAAGTTCAAGATCACTACCTTAAGTCTATCTCAAGTTCAAGACTTCAAGGACAAGCTCCATGTACTTCAAGTAATCGAAAGCGATCGATGTTTCGACGTTCCAAACTCACAATTAAGGTATGAATGACCCTAGATTGACCATAGGTTAGGTCATATTGATTGCATACTTAATTTGGGTCAATGTACAAGTTTATAGGCCTTTCTTCGACTAGTCCAAGAACTGGCTCTACCAGTCTCAAGTGTTTCTCGACCAGTCCTAGATTTGTTGAGAATTTTTGGAAATTTTTAGTTATGACTCGACCCGTCGAGGACACTGCTCAACCAGTCGAGTGAACAGTCTTGACCAGTCATGCAGTGCTCGACTCAAAGTCCAACCAGCTTTTCTAGTCCCACTCGACCAGTCAAGTGCATTGCTCGACCAGTCGAGCAGGCCATTCAACCAGTCGAGTAACAGGTTTATCTTATCGAGCTAGAAATTTTGAAAATTGGTCGGTGCTTCGACCAATCGAACTGACCCTTAAACCAGTCGAGAGAACATAATTTTTACCTATAAATAGAGGACGAATCTCAGAGTTTTTCATTCATTCTAAGGATAATCAAGTCATCACTCTAAGAGATGAGTTTCTGCAATTGTGAAGTTATTACTTATTCATTTTAGATTCTATTTATAGATTTTTGTATTTGATTTTGTGATCTCTATTCAACTCTATTATATTTAAAAAGGAAAATTGTGATTTACCCTCTTAAGATCAAAATCAAATTAAGCTAGTCCCATGTTGATTTAATTTAAAAATCATTTAGACCTAGAACCCTTTTATTTGTGAGATTGGACATTGAATATCTATGACTACATCGAACTGGTTCTACCGGGCTACATCGAAATATTCAGATAAGTATTTTAATTTTCTGCTTTTGTGGTTTATGAGATTCAGCCAGGAAAAACTCATTGTGGGGTTTTTGTAATTGTGTAAGCCCATTTGAAAGACACAATTGTGAAGGTTTTAAGGTGAACCTTTGAAAACCTTATTTCATAGTGAAAGCCAATATCCCGTGGGTGTGGATATTGGAAGTGGAGTAGTTGTGTGGTTGTTTGCTAACAGTTGGTGTACACATAAACGAACCACTATAATTCCTGGAGTTGTGGTGGATGATAATATTTGTTTATGTGTGTGAATGTTGTAATTTCCTTTTATGCACTTGAGGTGAATGTTGCAATAACTTAGTTTATTTCCCTTGCCTATTTCTAAGTTTGAGTTTTTGATACTTACCAACGTTCTAGTAAGGTTGTCCTACCATAAACCTTGGTTTTTGGTGTAAGGTTGTCCTTAAAACTCAGTTTGTATCAACCTCTCAAGACTTGTGCATTTGAGGTTGCTTTCGTTTGTACTATCTATCTTTGTATTCCGCATTTATTTTTTAAAATTTGACATAGTCCTATTCATCCTCCCTCTAGGACTCAGAGCTCGGCCTTTTCAAGTGGTATCAAAGCCTAATAGCTTATTATTTATTTGGATTCATTTCCTGAGCTAACCAATCTCAAGCTTATGATATGTCAAATTTTGATAGTCTCTCTATTACTAGGCCTCCACCTTTTGATGGCTCCAACTATGCATATTGGTAAGCCAAGATGAGGATTTTTCTGAAATCCATGGATGAAAGAGTGTGGCAAGCAACAATGACTAGGTGGACCCCACCTACAATTGAAGTTCTAGGCACTGATGGAACTAAGTCCTTAAAAGAATCACCATATTTTTCATGGACCACTTTTTAGAAAAATGAGAGTAGTGTCAATGCCAAAGCTTTAAATGCAATCACTTACGCATTATCACCAGATGAATTCAAAAGGATTCTATCTTGTGATACTACAAAGCAAGCCTGGGATATCTTAGAAATGACACACGAGAGTACGACTACAGTCAAGAAATCTAAAATTCAAATCCTCACCACTAGGTTTGATGAAATACGTATGGAAGAAAGTGAAACATTCATAGACTTCTACACTAAACTGAATGACATAGTCAACTCAATGTGGGGTCTTGGAGATAGCATTCCAGAAAGTAAAGTTTGTACAAAGATACTGTGTTTATTGCCTGAAAGGTTCAATTCTAAGGTCACTGCCATTCAGGAACTTCGTGATACAGATAATATGCGGGTTGAAGAACTTGTTAGTTCTTTACAAACCTACGAGTTAAATTTCAAGGCTCCTAAAGGTAAGTCCATAGCCCTTAAGTCATCTAAAAGTATTTCTCAAAATAATTCGAGTAATTCTGATTGCAAAAATTCAAAGGATGATCTGGCACTATTAGCCAAGAAGTTTTATAAAATTTTCAAAAGCAAAAAGAGAGTTGATTTTCAAAAACCCTCTAAGAAGAAAAAGGGTAGATCTAAAAATTGGAAATCACTTAAAGACAGCCAATGTTTCAACTGCCATGAATACGGGCATTTGACAAATAGGTGTCTAAAAAACGACAAGCCAAAGAGAAAAGGCATGTTGGCCACATGGGATAAATCATCTTACTCTGAAGCTTCTTCTAAGTCAGATGATTCTAAACCTGAATCTTCTAATGAGGTCAAGGCCTTAATGACTTTAGCCAGAGTCACTTCCTCAGAGAATTGTGATTCAACTTATGATAAAAATCTGAGTGATCCTGAAAATGATGAAGATTTACAAGATTCCTATAATGCCCTATACAAGGAAAGTTGTAAGATAGCTGTAAAACTTAAACTTCAGAAAGAAAAGTTTTAAAGCTAAAAGAAGATTTTGAAAACCTAGTTTCAGAAAAATCGCATCTTTCTGATTGTTTTGAAAAGACTAAATGTGATTTAGATTTCAAAACGTCCCAAGTTGAAAATTTAAAATCAGAAAATGAAAAACTAAAACTAGAAGTCTCTTCTCTCTTGAGTTTGAAGAAAACTTGGAGGCATGTCCAGGGTGATCCTAAACGAGAAAAATTGCTAACCGGAACAAGGAAATGTGGAGATAGATCTGGTCTGGGATATGATAAGAATACGCCTCTAAAATGTAAGTCTACTCCTCCTAAGTTTGTTAAAGGGGAGTCCTCCGTCTCAAAAGGTAAAAGTCTTAATCAAAATAATTTAAAAAATCCTAAAACTTCTCTGCCTACTAAATTTAAAAACAACCATATCAATTTTAAAAATCAGAATTATATCCCCTTAGCTGAGAAAATTGTGGATCTACTCAAGGAGCTTCTGAAATCTAACTTTAATGGTAGAATGTATAACAACTACAAGCATAGAAAAACCAATATTGCTTCAAAATCCAAAACAGTAATGAAATGGGTCCCTAAGGTTACTTATTTGGTTGCCCACACCATTTCAAGGCTTCGAGTCAATCAAAGTGGTACCTAGACAGTGGTTGCTCTAGACACATGACAGGTGACAAATATTTGTTCACCAACCTTAAAGATATGACTGATGGTTCAGTCACTTTCGGTGATGGTAGCAACTGCAGAATAATTGGCTAAGGTACGGTTCAACTCTTTAATCTTCCTCCTTTTACGAATGTTTTGTTTGTAGAAGGCCTTAAGCATAATCTCTTAAGCTTTTCTCAAATTTGCGATAATAAACATAGCATCAAATTCACTAATCAAGGGTGTAAAATTTCTAATGAGAAATGTTCTGTGATATTAATTGGTCGCAGAACATCTGAAAATTACTATATAGTTAGTGGTTCGAGCTCATCTAAGTTATCATGTTACATGGTGCAGACCAATGAGACTGAATTATGGCATAAACGCCTAGAACATGTACACTACCATAATCTTTATAGACTGAGCAAAGGCGAATTAATAAGAGGTATACCCAAGTTAAAGAAAATGGATAAAATCTGCGGCAAATGTTAGATTGGGAAACAAACTAGGAGTACTCACAAGAAAGTGAACTTCAGTGCCACATTCAAACCCCTTGAACTCATCCACATGGATCTCGTTGGACCTACTAGAATGAAGAGTCGAGGTGGTAAGAAATACATTCTAGTAATAGTGGATGACTTTACTAGGTATACATGGGTAGCTTTCATGAGAGAGAAGTCTGAAACTTTCGATGAAGTGAAAAGGATACTCAAGTGTATCCGAACTGAGAAGGAATGAAATGTTTCGAAAATCCGAAGTGACCATGGATCGAAATTTGTAATAGCAATTTTGAGAAGTTCTGTAGCGATCACGGGATATCGCATGAATTTTCTGCACCTAAGACACCTCAACAAAATGGGGTTGTTGAAAGGAAAAATTATGTTCTTCAAGACATTGCATGTTATATAATAAACCATGTTTATACTGGAAAATTAAATGATAAGACTGCATATGAACTGTGGTCCAATAAGAAGCCCACAGTCAAATACTTTCGAGTTTTTGGCAGCAAGATTTTGCGTGACCGTGAAAATTTAGGGAAGTTCGACACTAAAAGTGACGAAGGAATTTTTCTAGGGTATGCTCTAAATATTCGAGCATATCGTGTTCTCAATAAGAGAACTGGTGTTATTCAAGAGTCCATTAATGTGGTTATAGATGATCACTTGAATACACATGTCTCTAGTTCAGAAGATGATGAAGTCTCGATATTTGATAAACCAGACTCTTCATCCAGTCAAAATAACTCTGAATTGCAGTCAATTAAAGACCATCCAACTGATCAAATACTTGGGAACCCTCTCACTGGTGTGCGCACTCGAAGATAATTAGAGAACACATATAATTATGTGTGCTTCACTTCTCAGATTGAGTCGGTCAATGTAAAAGAAGCGCTTACTGATGAAAACTAGATAGTAGCTATGCAAGATAAACTAAATCAATTCATAAGGAATGATGTGTGGTATTTGGTTCCTAGACCTAATGATAAACATATAATTGGAACTAAGTGAATTTTTAAAAATAAATCTGATGAATTGGGAAATATTATAAGAAACAAGGCAAGACTGGTTGTACAAGGGTACACTCAGATAGAAGGTATCAATTACGATGAAACCTTTGCCCTAGTAGCTCGTCTTAAATCTATCAGATTATTTATACCCAATGCTTGTTTCAAAAAGTTCAAAATCTATCAAATGGATGTCAAGAGTGCTTTCTTGAATGATGATTTACATGAGGAAGTACATGTAGAACAACCTAAGGGTTTTGAAGACCCTAAATACACCGATCATGTTTATCGATTGAAAAAGGCACTCTATGGTTTAAAACAAGTTCCCATGGCATGGTATGAGAAACTGACTAAGTTTTTATTAAGTCACAACTTTGTAATGGGGAGTGTTGATAAGACACTATTTGTAAAGAAACACAATGATCACTTACTTATAGTACAGATATATGTTGATGACATTATTTATGGCTCTACTTGTTCTAACTTGTCTACTAAGTTTGCTGAATTGATGAAGTCTAAGTTTGAAATGAGCATGGTTGGAGAACTCAACTACTTTTTTAGTCTACAAGTGAAACAACTTGAGGACGGGATTTTTATTTCTCAAACCAAGTATGCTCTAAACTTGGTGAAGAAGTTTGGATTTGAGAGCAGCAAAAACTTCGATACTCCTATGAGTATGTGTAATGTCTCAAAAAATTCCGTACAAAGACCCGCGTACCACCTCAGGCAGAAATCACTCAAGATCAAATCCTTTAGGAATTAGACAAAAGCAACTAAGTGCTAAACTAGATTAGCTACGAAATCCACTTGATCCACATTAAATACGATCTGCAAGACCCAAAACTTGTAGAATCATAGACGCTAGGTTACCCTGAAATCCAGGATCAATCTCATTACCCAGTTGCTCTCGGGAGTACATTGAAACTCCGCATCGGATCTGGACCGCACATCAAAAGTTCGAATAATACGAAGTTATAGAATTAGGACCACCTTGCTGGGCTTGACAACCATCTCGGAAATCAAATCCAGATAGTGTCCCGGGACTAGTCACTTGAGCCCGAAGTAAAGTGTGTGAGAAAACGTGTTTTTCTTTAGAAATTAAATCTCATTTAAGTAATCTGAGACTTGTCACTTGCGGGCCTAATATAAGAAATCAGACCGTCAGAATCTAACCCAAATACACCCTCGGATCAGGAGAAATTTCCTACACATGGCAGTGTACTTGTAACCTTGATCGAGTTCTGGTGACCGTTGAACTGAAACTGGTCCGCCACGTGTGATCTGGGAACCCGACTGGAATGAAAACTTAACTCGACCTAGATCCATAGTCAAGGAGCTTAAGTCTGACCTTTGGCTCAAGGGGGGGCTCCGGATGTGCTCCGTTGAGACGAAACAACCTCCCTTTGGACATAACCTAAGTATACCTTGGCCCTGGGCCTATTTCTGGCAATTCCGGGCCTATATAAGGACCTTAAACCCTCTCTCATTCACTCCATACAAATTTGAGAAAACCCTAGGAGAGAAAAGAGAGTATAGAGAGAGAAAGTGTGAGAGAAGTGGGAGGAGATTCTTGTTGCTCTATCCTGCTATTTTACGTGCCTATCCATCACTACCATATCGCTTTTCCGGCGATTCTGATTCCATTTTCGGGTAAGAAAACCTAACTCTAATCAGTTCTAGAGATCCAACTAGTGTAAGTGATGAAATAGCTAACCTATTTCATGCCATAGGTTGCCATTCTACCGTTGATACAGACTTGGTGTTTAACTGAGTCTGTTACTCACTTCTAAGGCATAAGGTGCGGACCATAGATGCTTAGGTTATGGTTTTCAACGCTTTCAATGTCGGATAATGATAGATTCATGATCTAGGTGTTATTTCACATGCAAATTACGACGTTCGTTATGCGATTCAGTTATGTATGCAAATTATGACGTTTAGTGTATTCTGTATATTCGTAGAAAATACTGTATACGTACAAAATATGAAAGTGTGTTTGCCATGATTAATGACTGTGTATATATGCTAGATATATGTGTAATTACTACTCGGCGAAAGGATTCGCCCTAATACATGTTTTAGCTAATATGCGTTATGTATGTTAATAAGTGCATGCTAAGTGTTTGTGAAAATGCTTGTAAGAGTAAACACTACTAAAAAAAGGGACAAAGGCTACGGATAAAATCCGTAGCCTTAGACCTATGGCTACGGTTCTAGTCCGTAGCACGTCCGTAGTCGTAGGTGCAGTAACAATAGGTCTGGAACCTATAGCTACGGATTTAATCCGTAGCTATAGGTCACAACAGCTACGGATTTAATCCGTGGCAGTTATATCCGTAGCTATAGGTTACAACAGCTACGGATTTATTCACTACAGCTACGGATTAAATCCGTAGCTATATCTGGCAATCGCTACGGATATAATCCGTAGCAATTATATCCGTAGTTGTAGATTACTACAGCTACGGATTTAATCACAACAGCTACGGATTGAATCCGTAGCTATAGGTTACAACGCTACGGATTATTTATTTATTCAATTATCACCTGTATAATCATTCAATTATCACCTGTATAATCATCTTATATAATCATTCAATTACCACCTGTATAATCATCCTGTATAATCATTCAATTACCACCTGTATAATCATCCTGTATAATCATTCAATTACCACCTGTATAATCATTCATTCATCCATTACAATCAATTACAATCATTCATTCATTCAATTACAATCAATTACAATCCTTCATTCAATCAATTACAATCCTTCATTCAATCAATTACAATTACAATCCTTCATTCAATGAGTTACAATTACAATTACAATAATGCTGAAAATACAAATCTTTGGCTTCATTAGAGAAATTTGCTCGACTTCACCCTGAAATTTCAAAGATAAAGAATTGAAAGAATAAATATCCTTCATTCAATGAATTACAATTACAATCCTTCATTCAATGAATTACAATTACAATTTACAATTACAATAATGCTGAAAATACAAATCTTTGGTTTAGGTTAGGTTATAGGTTAAGGTTTAGGTTTAGGAAACCGGTTTCAGGTTCGGGATCGGATTTAAGTTTGGGTTTTCAAGTTTAGGTTAGGGAGTTGAGATTCTGATTAGGTGTAGGTTTAGGTTAAGGGATTTGAGAATAGGTTAAGGTGTAGGTTTAAGAAATCGGGTTCGGGTTCGGGTTCGGGATCAGGTTTAAGCTTAGGTTTTCAAGTTTAGGTTTAGGTTTAGGTTAGGTAGTTAGGTTTAGGTTAGGTTGTAGGTTAAGGTTTTGGGAATTGAGAATAGGTTAAGGTTTAGGTTTAGGAAACCGGGTTCGGGTTCGGGATCGAGTTTAAGTTTGGGTTTTCAAGTTTAGGTTTAGGTTTAGGTTAGGGAGTTAGGTTTAGGTTACGTTGTAGGTTAAGCTTTAGGGAATCGAGAATAGGTTAAGGTTTAGGTTTAGGAAACTAGGTCCGGGTTCGGGATCGGGTTTAAGTTTGGGTTTTGAAGTTTAGGTTTAGGTTTAGGTTAGGTTGTAGGTTAAGGTTTAGGTTGAGGAAACTGGGTTCGGGTTCGAGACGGGGTTTAAGTTTGGATTTTCAAGTTTAGGCTTAGGTTTAGGTTAGGGAGTTAAGTTTAGGTTAGGTTTTAGGTTAAGCTTTGGGGAATTGAGAATAGGTTAAGGTTTAGGTTGAGGAAATTGGGTTCGGGTTCGGCATCGGGTTTAAGTTTTGGTTTTCAAGTTTAGGTTTATGTTTAAGTTAGGGAGTTAGGTTAAGTTATAGGTTAAGGTTTAGGGAATTGAAAATAGGTTAAGGTTTAGGTTGAGGAAACCGGGTTCAGGTTCGGGTTCGGGTTTAAGTTTGGGTTTTCAAGTTTAGGTTTAGGTTTAGGTTTAGGTTTAGGTTAGGTAGTTAGGTTTAGGTTAGTTTGTAGGTTAAGGTTTAGGTTTAGGAAACCGGTTTCGGGTTCGGGATCGGGTTTAAGTTTGGGTTTTCAAGTTTAGGTTTAGGTTTAGGTTAGGTTGTAGGTTAAGGTTTAGGGAATTGAGAATAGGTTAAGGTTTAGGTTGAGGAAATTTGGTTCAGGTTCGGCATCGGGTTTAAGTTTAGGTTTTCAAGTTTAGGTTTAGGTTTAGGTTAAGGAGTTGAGATTTAGGATTAGGTGTAGGTTTAGGTTTAGGGATTTGAGAATAGGTTAAGGTTTAGGTTTAGGAAACCGGTTTCGGGTTCGGGATCGGGTTTAAGTTTGGGTTTTCAAGTTTAGGTTTAGATTTAGGTTAGGTAGTTAGGTTTAGGTTAGGTTGTAGGTTAAGGTTTAGGGAATTGAGAATAAGTTAAGGTTTAGGTTTAGGAAACCGGGTTCGGGTTCGGGATCAGGTTTAAGTTTGGGTTTTCAAGTTTAGGTTTAGGTTTAGGTTAGGGAGTTAGGTTTAGGTTCGGTTGTAGGTTAAGGTTTAGGGAATTGAGAATAGGTTAAGGTTTAGGTTGAGGAAACTGGGTTCGGGTTCGGGACCGGGTTTAAGTTTGGGTTTTCAAGTTTAGGTTTAGATTTAGGTTAAGGAGTTAGGTTTAGTTTAGGTTGTAGGTTAAGGTTTAGGGAATTGAGAATAGGTTAAGGTTTAGGTTGAGAAAATTTGGTTCGGGTTCGGCATCGGGTTTAAGTTTGGTTTTTCAAGTTTAGGTTTAGGTTTAGGTTAGGGAGTTGAGATTTAGGATTAGGTGTAGGTTTAGGTTAAGGGATTTGAGAATATGTTAAGGTTTAGGTTTAAGAAATTGGGTTCAGGTTCGGGATCGAGTTTAAGCTTGGGTTTTCAAGTTTAGGTTTAGGTTTAGGTTAGGTAGTTAGGTTTATGTTAGGTTGTAGGTTAAGGTTTTGGGAATTGAGAATAGGTTAAGGTTTAGGTTTAGGAAACCGGGTTCGGGTTCGGGATCGAGTTTAAGTTTGGGTTTTCAAGTTTAGGTTTAGGTTTAGGTTAGGGATTTAGGTTTAGGTTACATTGTAGGTTAAGCTTTAGGGAATTGAGAATAGGTTTAGGTTTAGGTTTAGGAAACCAGGTTCGGGTTCGGGATCGGGTTTAAGTTTGGGTTTTCAAGTTTAGGTTTAGGTTTAGGTTAGGTTGTAGGTTAAGGTTTAGGGAATTGAGAATAGGTTAAGGTTTAGGTTGAGGAAATTGGGTTCGGGTTCGGCATCAGGTTTAAGTTTGGGTTTTCAAGTTTGGGTTTAGGTTTAGGTTAGGGAGTTGAGATTTAGGATTAGGTGTAGGTTTTGGTTTAGGGATTTGAGAATAGGTTGAGGTTTAGGTTTAGGAATTCGGGTTTGGGTTCGGGATTGGATTTAAGTTTGGGTTTTCAAGTTTAGGTTTAGGTTTAGGTTAGGTAGTTAGGTTGAGGTTAGGTTGTAGGTTAAGGTTTAGGGAATAGAGAATAAGTTAAGGTTTAAGTTTAGGAAACCGGGTTCGGGTTCGGGATCGGGTTTAACTTTGAGTTTTCAAGTTTAAGTTTAGGTTTAGGTTAGGGAATTAGGTTTAGGTTCGGTTGTAGGTAAAGGTTTAGGGAATTGAGAATTGGTTAAGGTTTAGGTTGAGGAAACTGGGTTTGGGTTCAGGACCGGGTTTAAGTTTGGGTTTTCAAGTTTACGTTTAGGTTTCGGTTAGGGAGTTAGGTTTAGGTTATGTTGTAGGTTAAGGTTTAGGGAATTGAGAATAGGTTAAGGTTTAGGTTGAGAAAAGTTGGTTCGGGTTCGGCATTGGGTTTAAGTTTGGGTTTTCAAGTTTAGGTTTATGTTTAGGTTAGGGAGTTAGGTTTAGGTTAGGTTGTAGGTTAAGGTTTAGGGAATTGAGAATAGGTTAAGGTGTAGGTTTAAGAAATCGGGTTCGGGTTCGGGTTCGGGATCGGGATCGGGTTTAAGCTTGGGTTTTCAAGTTTAGGTTTAGGTTTAGGTTAGGTAGTTAGGTTTAGGTTAGGTTGTAGGTTAAGGTTTTGGGAATTGAGAATAGGTTAAGGTTTAAGTTTAGGAAACCGGGTTCGGGTTCGGGATCGAGTTTAAGTTTGGGTTTTCAAGTTTAAGTTTAGGTTTAGGTTAGGTAGTTAGGTTGAGGTTAGGTTGTAGGTTAAGGTTTAGGGAATTGAGAATAAGTTAAGGTTTAGGTTTAGGAAACCGGGTTCGGGTTCCAGATCGGGTTTAAGTTTGGGTTTTCAAGTTTAGGTTTAGGTTTAGGTTAGGGAGTTGAGATTTAGGATTAGGTGTAGGTTTTGGTTTAGGGATTCGAGAATAGGTTGAGGTTTAGGTTTAGGAAATCGGGTTTGGGTTCGGGATTGGATTTAAGTTTGGGTTTTCAAGTTTACGTTTAGGTTGAGGTTAGGTAGTTAGGTTGAGGTTAGGTTGTAGTTAAGGTTTAGGGAATAGAGAATAAATTAAGGTTTAAGTTTAGGAAACCGGGTTCGGGTTCGGGATCGGGTTTAACTTTGAGTTTTCAAGTTTAAGTTTAGGTTTAGGTTAGGGAATTAGGTTTAGGTTCGGTTGTAGGTAAAGGTTTAGGGAATTGAGAATTGGTTAAGGTTTAGGTTGAGGAAACTGGGTTTGGGTTCAGGACCGGGTTTAAGTTTGGGTTTTCAAGTTTACGTTTAGGTTTCGGTTAGGGAGTTAGGTTTAGGTTATGTTGTAGGTTAAGGTTTAGGTTGAGAAAAGTTGGTTCGGGTTCGGCATTGGGTTTAAGTTTGGGTTTTCAAGTTTAGGTTTATGTTTAGGTTAGGGAGTTAGGTTTAGGTTAGGTTGTAGGTTAAGGTTTAGGGAATTGAGAATAGGTTAAGGTGTAGGTTTAAGAAATCGGGTTCGGGTTCGGGTTTGGGATCGGGTTTAAGCTTGGGTTTTCAAGTTTAGGTTTAGGTTTAGGTTAGGTAGTTAGGTTTAGGTTAGGTTGTAGGTTAAGGTTTTGGGAATTGAGAATAGGTTAAGGTTTAAGTTTAGGAAACCGGGTTCGGGTTCGGGATCGAGTTTAAGTTTGGGTTTTCAAGTTTAAGTTTAGGTTTAGGTTAGGTAGTTAGGTTGAGGTTAGGTTGTAGGTTAAGGTTTAGGGAATTGAGAATAAGTTAAAGTTTAGGTTTAGGAAACCGGGTTCGGGTTCCGGATCGGGTTTAAGTTTGGGTTTTCAAGATTAGGTTTAGGTTTAGGTTAGGGAGTTAGGTTTAGATTTGGTTATAGGTTAAGGTTTAGGGAATTGGGAATAGGTTAAGGTTTAGGTTGAGGAAACTGGGTTCGGGTTCGGGACCGGGTTTAATTTTGGGTTTTCAAGTTTAGGTTTAGGTTTAAGCTAGGGAGTTTGGTTTAGGTTAGGTTGTAGGTTAAGCTTTAGGGAATTGAGAATAGGTTAAGGTTTAAGTTGAGGAAATTGGGTTCGGGTTCGGCATCGGGTTTACGTTTCGGTTTTCAAGTTTAGGTTTATGTTTAGGTTAGGTTGTAGGTTAAGCTTTAGGTAATTGAGAATAGGTTAAGGTGAAGGTTGAGGAAACCGGTTCGGGTTCGGGTTCGGGATCGGGTTTAAGTTTGGGTTTTAAAGTTTAGGTGTAGGTTTAGGTTAGGGAGTTAGGTTTAGGTTAGTTTGTAGGTTAAGGTTTAGTTCTAGGGAATTGAGTTTAGGTTATAGGTTTTGGTTTAGGTTATTGGTTTTGGTTTAGGTTAAGGTTTAGGTTATTGGATTTGAGAATGGGTTCGGGTTTAGGTTATAGGTTTTGATTTTGGTTTTGGTTTAGGTTATAGGTTTTGGTTTAGGTTATAGGCTATAGGTTTTGGGATTTGAGAATGGGTTCGGGTTTAGGCTATAGGTTTTGGTTAAGGTTTAGGTTATAGGTTTTGGGATTTGAGAATGGGCTCGGGTTTAGGTTACAGGTTTTGGTTAAGGTTTAGGTTAAGGTTTAGGTTTAGGTTTAGGTTATAGTTTTTTTGGGATTTGAGAATGGGTTATAGTTTAGGTTTAGGTTAGGTTATAGGTTTTGGCTTTGGTTTAGGTTATAGGTTATGGGATTTGAGAATGGGTTCGGGTTTAGGGATTTGAGTTTAGGTTATAGGTTAAGGTTTTAGGGATTTGAGTTTAGGTCATAGGTTTTGGTTTAGGTTATTGGTTTTGGTTTAGTTTAAGGTTTAGGTTATTGGATTTGAGAATGGGTTCGGGTTTAGGTTATAGGTTTTGGTTAAGGTTTAGATTTTTGGATTTGAGAATGTGTTCGGGTAGAGGTTATAGGTTTTGGTTTTAGTTTAGGTTTAGGTTATAGATTTTTGGATTTGAGAATGGGTTATGGTTTAGGTTTACGAAATCGGGTTCAGGTTCAAGATTGGGTTTAAGTTTGGGTTTTCAAGTTAAGGTTAAGGTTTAGGTTAGGGAGTTGAGATTAGGATTAGGTGTAGGTTTAGCTTTAGGGAATTGAGTTTAGGTTATAGGTTTAGGTTTTGGTTTAGGTTAGGGGTTTTGATTTAGGTTATAGGTTATAGGTTATAGGTTTTGGTTATAGGTTATAGGATTTGAGAATGGGTTCGGGTGTGGTCCCTGCAAATACAAATATAATACAAATATAAACACGGCCTGTCCGAATGGCCAGGCCCTTCCAATGCCGTCCATAGAAAATGGACAGCTTCATCATGGTCATAACAGCGGTTCCCACCTTCCAGGGACCCCCGCTCTTCCAGATAGCTCCGACGCACATCCGGGTCTGCTCCATTAATCTCGAGCAAATGCATAAACACGGCCTGTCCAAATGGCCAGGCCCCTCCAATGTCGTCCATAGGAAATGGACAGCTTCATCATGGTCATAACAACGGTTCCCACCTTCCAGGGACCCCCGCTCTTCCGGATAGCTCCGACGCACATCCGGGTCTGCTCCATCAATTTCGAGCAGCGGTTCATAAATACAGCCTGTCCAAATGGCCAGGCCACTCCAATCATGATTCAAAGAAGGGAACTCGAGGGTTTTCCTCACCTTTCATTGTATGCTTCCAAGGTGCAGATGGCCCCTAAAACACACATACATCCTGGGAATCGATCGTTTCTCAAAACCGCAGACTGTTTTGTTTTGAAACTCGTTCATCTCACCTGAAAACCTGTCACATAATAATAACTGTAACCACAATGATAACTATTGTGAATGCACTATAATGAACAAATTATTATTATTATAGATAACTGTAATTACAACATAGATATTATCTGCCAAATACAGATATCTCCTGTCATATAAAAGCATATAAAAAAGAAAAAGAAAGAAAGAGAGACGGGGTTCATACCATGTCCAAGAGCTTTTCTTCTAGTCTAGCTATGACAAAAAGTAGACAATGATTTTCTAGTAGATGTCAACAGTTAAGGTAGCTGCCAAATTAGAAAAGGTGACAGCAAAAGTCATCACTTGTTCAGTCTACTTTTTAGTACCTGTTTCCCCATGTGAGATGTAGTTCTCCTACACAAGTCCTATTAATGTTAAAGAATCTCAGCTAATGAGGGCCATCTTAAATGTGAATTTAAAGGGTTTTTTCTCTATTTTTTCAATCTAAGTCCAGTATACCCCACTGAAAAAGCCCCAAGGCTCTAGGCTCCTCACTTGAATAGAATTGCATGCAGCTGCTTCCTGCTTGTTTCAAGAGTTCATGTGAACATTCTGAAGCAGATACTGAGCATTTTTCAATCTGTTCTCTATGTATTTCAAGAACCATGTGTCTATGAATCAGAGGTCATGATTGCTCAACCAATCTGATTTTGGGACAACAACTTCAACACAATTCAATCCGGTTTTAATTTGAGTTCATGTATGTCTCATGTACATTGTCTGATGAAAGCCCATCCTTGCACCTGGTTTCTCCATTAGAACTAGGTACATAAAGCAAGTCAATACAAAAAATAAAAATAAAAATAAACTAAACAAAACTAATCATACTCTTCTCACGAAGTTGGTAGCTTTCATAAATCAAGGATGGAATGGACCAAAATTTCCAAGGTGGTAGCTTTTAAAAAAAAAAAAAAATCTGTCAGTAGATTAAGCTAAACCCAATGATGATGATGATGATTAGTTTTAGATTCATCAGTGGATTAAACTAAACCTGGTGATGATGATGAAATGGAAAGCCACAAGTTCTAATGAAGACTATTGGCAAAACAGAAGTAACAATGAATGAAGGGAAAAAAAGCACATAAGAGTTTTCTTGTGTGCGGTTGTAATTCTCTTGGATTTGCAACCCACCACATCAAACAGTAACTCTGCCCCAAACTATACATCAGGTACTAACTATGCCGCAACCAAAAGTCTGACCTTAAGAAAACTAATGTGAGAGAGTTAAAATGACAGAAGGAAAAGAAGATGAAATGGAAATGCATGGAACAGCTCTAGAGATACCTGTTATCAGCAACCTTTTGTTGCAACATACAATACCCATTCCTTCATCTACACATGAAAGCAAAAGAATATCAAGAAAATAGAAATTTTATTACCAACCATTTTCTTGAGTCCTATGATTATCATATATCCAGATTTTCTTTCCAGAAAAGGTACTTATATTGCCTGCTTATGCAACTAAATTTGCAATTTAAGAAAACACAAGTGAATGTTTTAAATTCAATTTTCTGACACAATCAACACCCAAACAATACATCATGACTTGAAGTGTATATTTAGAAGCAAGGAAAATTCAATTTGGTCATTTCAGTTTATAAGTACAAATAATTGCAATTTGTTTCAACAACACATTCACATCAAAAAATTGGTTTACCTAATCTGTGAGAGCCAAGTTAGCATAAAAAAAGGACTTCATGGTCCCAATATCTTCCCAGTAGCCATTAAATAGTTATGCCTGCCAAGTTATGAATGTGGCAGCCTTGTTAGAGACTTCTACTAATATGGTTTAAATGCCTAGTTTTTGTTCTCAGAAAACTGAGACCAATATATGGTTCCTTTCTTTATATAAAGGCTGACTGGAACTGATAACTCACTCTTTTAAGAGATAATCTATGATAATACAAAGGATTTTGAGGAATTCATTACCTGAACATTGTATTCTTCAGCAGCCATTGGAATGATCTCTGATCCAAAATCCATTAAATGTAGAATTCGATATGCTTGGCAAAAGAAAAAGGTTGTGGAGAGTAGTCCATCCTCTGCAGGAGCCACCCAATGGACTGCAGAAGCTTATGAGCTTATGTTAATGTTTAAAACTGCAGAAGTTTCAGGTTACCTTGCAATGCTGCCAAAACAATGGGTAGATTGTATCATCTTTCACCACAACAAAGGCACGCTTTCTAATTAAAACAACCCACTATGTTTTAGGTGAAATGAAATGACGTTAGCTCACATGAATGGTGGTAATGAAAACAACATTACAGATCAGGTGAGCAAATTTCCAACATGAGAGATCAACCTCTGAGTGCACATGCATGCACTCAATGTTGCTCTTTTACAATCATAATGGCTACCTTAGTATGATGCCTGGCCAGAAGTGTTGCAATTTAATGCAATACCTCAACTCGAGTAAGCATCCCATTCACTAGATAATTGTATGGAAAAAACCAGTATACTGCAAATCACCATCTAATCAATACAAAGTGGTGAGACAAGCATTGTCCCATTGACTAACTTATAACATGAAAAAAGGGAACTTTTCTGTCATGCTTTCTCCTTGTTACTCTTTTAGAAGCACAATAGGTATGTTGCTGAAAATTATTGAGCACCTAAGCAACCTTTAAATTAAGCTGGTTTCTCACGTTACAAAGAATGTACCTCCACGCAGAATGCTTGCATGATCTGTTCCAAGTACTTTCTCAAGATGTTGATTGCAAGTAGTACCGACTGCATCAGGTAGTAGTCCAGTCACCTGTGTTCCACAGCACAAAAAAAAAGGCATCATGAGGAAGGTAAAAACAAATGAGAATTAGAAATTAAAAGAGAAATCTCATGTTTCTGGCTTCTCCGAATAGGGTGAAACCAAAACCTGGAAATGGAAAGACTGTGGAACCCTTAAATGTACGTGGAAAATGACATCAGCAGGGGAGGAAAAGCATTTCCTTATGGTCGTTTGTTTTGCACCATCATTTCAATGGAAATCTAAAGGTCAACGGTCAATCAGTAGAGTTATCCCTCGTAACCATGGAATCTAGATTTTTTAACAAGATTTTTGTGGTGTGTTTCTCAAACACAGGAATCTGTTGCACAAGGGGAATTCGTTTTCTTTTCCATGGTTGTCCACAGTTCTCTCTAAACAAACAGGAAATGGAAATTTATGATTCCCTAACTTTGGGCAAGAAATGATTTCTAATGGGTTCAATGATAAGGGAGAATTAAGATATTGGATAACGTGGGGCCAATTTCCTGGACGTCAAATTCAACGGGGAAAGTAAGATGGTTAATATTACTTTTCACAGTGCAAAATTTCAGTTATGTCTCTTCTTTACCTTCATTTTCTTCTTAACAAGAAAATCCATATTTACTAATATTCCCATTTTTCTATTTTTCAAAAGAATGAGTTCGGACTCCGAAAGCGTCGGCTCCCGCACTCATACTTTCAGCCCAAACCCTAACCAAGGTTATAGGTTTTAGCTAATGTGAAACTAGAGTGGAAGTCTTTTGAAAATGTTATGGATTCATGTGTTCGTTCATGCATCATTTGATCAGGCTCCTGAACTAAATAAAGTTTGAGACTGATATGGCTGCCTTCAATGAAGAGTTTCTTTTCTACGTGATCTCATTACATACCATATGTTTTGATAGAATGCAAGCCGTATATATAAGAGGTATCATGCAAAGGCTCATCCCCATCGTTGGATGGCATGCATGCCAGACATCCGGACCATTCATTAGGTAGCCCACACTATATATGAACATGACTTGGACCAATATAAAAAAGATCACTCTTCTATGAGAAAAAGAAGCCCATTTCTCCAAACTCAATGTGCATGCCTTACTTTTCACTGCATGGTTTCCATTTTGATCATGCGCACATTACATAACATGTTCATCAAATTCAAGAACAAGGTTTATTATCTGATCAAGCTCAGTAACTTCAAGTGTCGATAACAAAATATGAGCAGAGGATGAGCATTTGAAGCAAGAGTATGCTACTCAAATTTCAACTAGTGAGACTAAGAACAACAAAGCATGGAATTAGAATTGACAATCTTAAAACTATTTAAACATGAATACCAAAGATGTGTGTCTTATGTAGACATGTATCATGTTGATGTGTGTGCCTACGTAGCTGAAGTACTATTCTTTTGACCAGTCCATGAGATTCCCTGAAATCTGTGGCTCCTAAAAAAGGAAAAAAGAAAATAATGAAATCCAAAAGGAGGTTGAGAAAGGGTTACCACGTAGGTAGCCCTGTGTCCAAAACTCTCCCACTTGAAGTTAGTGGTTCTTGTAAGTCTCATTTTAACCATCCATGAATGAGCCTCATATTCCAAATATTAAGAATTTCCTGTCCACAATCGGACACAACATGCTAATGATATCAAATACAAAAACCACAGACATAACTCACATATAAAAATTGAGAACTAGGGATATTTGGAACTGTCAATGGGCCCAAATTGGCCAAGGAAAATCAAAATTTTGAATAGCCCTTGCCATCCTATTGGACTGGTGAGCTCCACTGTCCATTTCACTTTTTGACCATCTAATTGGATTTGCAGGACCATGGTGCAATCGGATGATTTATTTCACTTCATCACAATCTTCAACCGGCCAGCTGGTGGGGTCCATCTTGGATCCCATCTAATGGGGAGGTGGCCTGGATGCAACGGGAAGGAGACTACAATTTTCTTATTTCCACATCATTAGACTAATGGCTGCAATTCAATTTGGTAACACATCCAAGCATACCCTACAGAAGATAACTAAAAATGAAATGCATAAAGATACCTAATTTGCCAATTCCATTCAAAATCCATCACATAAACAAGACTCCTGCCAAAAAATTCCACACACACAAAAAAAAAATTAAAATAAATTAAATTAAAAATAAAAACGCACTTGCCTGCATCCACGAGTACAGGTGTCGCCGAGTATCATGATAGTGGCGGTGGCCGTCCCTGTCTCACCGCCAGACCAGCACTCCCCCAGATTAGGGCATTTCACCTCCTCGCAGACGGTGTGGAGATTCAATACCCTGAGCTTCTGCTTGATCTTCGGGTTTAGGAACCACCGGGGATCGATTCCTTCATCCATTTTGGCTTCGGGAGGGGCTTCTTCTTCGATCCGACCTTGACCGAGTACTCGTCATTCTCACGGAGGAGGATGAAATCGGTGAGGGATGGAGACTCCGCGGCGAGACGGGACCGGAGATCCGCTAGGGTTGGAGTGGGAGGAGGAGGATGGGGTTGGGGAGTTAGGGTCTGGTGAGAGGAAGAGGATGAGAGGGCTTTGGGGAGATCGCGAGAGGGCGAGGGAAAGGGAGAGGGAGGGAGAGAGAGAGAGAGAGAGAGAGAGCGGGGGGGTTTTGGTTTTGGGAATTTGGGTGCGCGCGCGGGCGAGGGGCGCGGATGGTATTTACGGGTGACGGACATCACCGTCCTGATTTAGTTTCGACCTTATGGGGCCCACCATTGTGTATTTTATCTATCCACTCCGTCCATTCATTTTAACAGCCCCTTTTTAGGGTTTATCCAAAAAATGAGTCAGATCGAAGATGTATATGGACCACACCATATATTAACGATATAAATATATTTTCATTGTTTCTTATGGTGTGGTCTACTTAAACTTTTAATCTTTCTACTTTTTGGGTTCTTGCACTGAAATAATATTTTAAAATTTATGGACGGCTTAGATACAACAAATATATTGTAATGGGCCCCATGGAGCTCCTTAAGCATCAACTGTCTCTAATAAAGTCCAATGGGGGAGGAATGTTTTAGCTACAAATTAAGTAGGATTTAGCTACGGATTAAATCCGTAGTAATATAGCTACGGATTAAATCCGTAGCTAAAAACCTACATAGTCCGTAGCCTTTGCTCATTTTTTTGGTAGTGAAAGTACTTAGATGATAGTGCGTAGGGTAGGTGTTGAGATAGGATTCTCAACTACCTTAGAGATGTGTATGATTTGCTCCATGCAAGTTATTTAATTTAATTGCTTACTTATGAAATGTATGTGTTTGTATCTCCTGCTTTCATTGTGCTTTATAACATGCTTGTTAATGTTTGAATTACTTTGTTAAATCTGCTTGACTACTCCACATGTTTTCTGGTTAAGAATTAAATGTGATTGGGGCTATGTTATAGTCTAGGCAATCGGTAACTGGCTTGAAGTTGTGGCTGAGATTCATTCGCCACGTAGGACGTGTTTAACAAACCCGAGTCGTACTAAGGTTGTCGGCAGTGGTTAGGCCACAAGGAGAGCATATGTACTTCATGTCAATCAACTTTGGGTGCACTCGTGCTAGTTGAGCCAGTCAAGTAACCCGATGTGTCGATGTATGTCCACCATGTATGGACGCTCCTGCTTGAACCTAAGGTACCAAACTCACCAGTGGAATCCCGTTAACCTTAGTACCTTGATCCACAAGACTCATGAGCCGGACATGGTGGTATGGGACACCGTGGTCGAGCTGTCGGCCTACGCTGGGGCGACGAGCCTCCCCGTAGTGACTAGTGAGCAACCCAGACTCGTGAGCCGAATACGGTGGTATGAGACACTGTATTCGAGCTGTCGGCCTACACTGATTGGTGACGAGCCCTTTGTAGTGACCTCGAGAATACTCTGTTTCTACGTGGACGCAACAACCCTTCCATAGCATCTAAAGTATACACTAGGCCTGTACTGATTTGGCGACGAGCCCTTTACAGTGACCTAGAACCGCATTATCATATGAGATTTACTAGGATTGACGACCCTAGAATAGATCCTTGTTTGGGAATGATATAAGGGAGGTACCTTAGTTTTCCAATCCTGCTGTATGAAAAGGACTAATAAGAACTTGGTAATCATATGCATGCATTG
This sequence comes from Magnolia officinalis, assembly GCA_021015155.1. Taxonomy (NCBI): domain Eukaryota; kingdom Viridiplantae; phylum Streptophyta; class Magnoliopsida; order Magnoliales; family Magnoliaceae; genus Magnolia; species Magnolia officinalis. The sequence continues at coordinate 51,487,534 of JAJHSJ010000012.1, forward strand.
CATTACGCGTGCGTTCAGGCGTAGCAGGTCAAGCGCTGAGGCAGCGTTGTTCATGCGCGAACGTGAGATGAAGTCGCTGAGGGAGCGTAGGCGAGGGCATGCATCATACATTCATATCATTCTTGCATTAACAAGAGTACTTAGGGATGTGTGATTTACTGCTTTATCATTATTGCTTGATTAAATTGATAACATGTTAACCTTTGCTCTATGATTCCACTGAGTTGATCACTCACTCCCACATTACGGGACGGTGTTTTAAACACCAACCAGACTCTATCTTGATTTCAGATGATGGCGTGACCCCTGAGGCGGAGCCTGATTATTACGACGATTAAGACGAGTACTCTTACATGCAGTTCTCCAATGGCTTCACTTAGGCTATCCGGATTGATGGGGCTATAGGGTTTTATTACAGTTGAACCATTTTTGAGACTTTGACTTTTGTAATATTATATGTAATATTTCATGTACAGTAACTTAGTGTTGTATTCATACTGAGTTCGCTTGCATTTTACAACTTGATCTGGAGTATGAATTACTGTTTTGTATAATCCCACTCATGATTAACGCACTAACACAGACAATATTGAATCATAAGCATATATGCTACATAAGTGATGTTTTCGAACTCGGGAGTTGAGTTGCTACTCGACCCCCAATTTTCAGGGCGTTACAAGTTGGTATCAGAGCATGTTTTGGATTAAACCAAACCTGGGTTATAGTCACACGACGTACGTTGACACAAATTCAACTTAAGAGGGTGCGAGAAAATGTAGAAACAGTCATAGGAGTCCCGGTTTCGCCAATTAACGAAGTTCACAGAAAATGATCGCCGAGATGGAGTCCGTACACCTCCATGATCGCATGAGGCGACCCCGGATCACTTCTAGACCATCAAACGATGGGTCTAGATCACAAATGACCCCATCCCAGCCTTTAGAAATCGTTAAATGCCAAGTTACATCAGATAGTATCCGAAATGGCCCGAATAGGCTTAAAACGGAGGTGGGGCCCAAATTAGGCACTTCCAGGGGCACCCAGGGTGGGACCCACATGCATTTGGGGCTAGGGGGCAGGAGGACCTCACCCAAAGGGTGAACCCTCGCCAAACACTCCAGAGGTCGGCGATCGCTGATTAACGGGCCAAGCCGGGCGAGCCGATCGACTTTGGGGTGTTGTGTGGCCCCCTGATGCATGGGGTTTTGATTAAAACCCTTCCAAACCCTCCTTCCCTTCATAAATCACCCTCCCAAGCTTCCCTTTCTCCCCTAAACTTCTGATTTTGCATAAAAATCGCCCCTCCAACCTCTTTCTCTTTCGTTTTCATGCACCACACCCACCACCCTGCTGTAAACTCATCCCCATTGCTGCCTACCCTCTCCCTTCTCTCCGATTTGAGCTCTTAAATCCCCCATTCAAGGCTCAAATTCGTGTACACCCACTACCCACCCTCTTTCTTCAGTTTGCCTCTTCATTCCGTTCCATTTGAGCCTTTACTCGCCCCTTGGAGGCTCAAATCCGTGGAGACCTAATGACTCCATCCCTTTCTCCCTTTTCTTCCTTTTTCCATGGCCCTATTTGAGTTCATTACGGCCATTTTCTCATTTTCCATCATTCTTTCTCTCATGGGAAAGAGAAAGGGTGCTGCGGATGAAGCAAGGCCTAGCTGCCCTACTCGTTCGAGAAGACCGCGAGGTGCCACCACACGCACGGGCGTTGGACGTGAGGTGCGTACTAAATGGGACCTCGATCCCCAGGCTCCTCTCCCAAGAACTCTACTGGCAGAGTTGTCCCATGGACGATATGCGGGCCGTAGGGTCCTTTTTGAAGCTCAGGTGGATGGGCGGCTCTTTAGCGAGTATCTGCTATTGGAGCGCCTGGCTGAAGCCAGTTGGGGCCCTGAGTTTGAGAAAAAATATTGCGCGAATGAGGGTATTGTCCGAGCTTTTTATGCTCATATTCGAGAGCCTACGCTGGATCCCTTGCAGTTCAAGATCCCATTCGGAAGAGATAGGGAGGCCACAATCGATGCTGGCCTGATAGCTCGACTTCTAGGCATACCGCTTGGTCAAGTCCACGTGAGCGAGAAGAATCTGAAGAATGCACGAGAAAGGGATGGCCATACGCGTTCTCTTTATGGTCGACTGGTTCAATGGCAGCCAAATAACAGTCTTCTAGCGACCAGCATGACTGACGACTTCCGTCTACTCCATCACATTTTTACGTCCAACGTCTACCCCAGGTGGAGCAATCACAGTGAGTGCACGTGCCTGATGGTCAAATTTCTATACCAGGCGGGGCAGGGAGAGAAGTTGTGCGTGCCCACGTATGTTTTGCGATAGATTGTTCTGACCGCACGCTTAAATAGAAGGACTGATTCGCTCCCCTTCGGCCAGCTTATATGAAAGATTGCACGCGAGTTTGGCTACAGTCTTGGCGCAGAACTCCCAGTACCTCAACATTTCATCAATGACACCACTCTCAATCAGATGAAAATCGGGCCACGACAACGACAAGCCCGACTTGATGAGAGTGAGGATGAGACGGCTAGTGAGGAGTATGAAAGCGAGGAGGAAAGCAGGGAAGAGATAGAAGAGGAAGAGAGCGAGGAAGAAGAGGAGGCCCAGGATTCGTAGGAGAGCTCCCCTCCTATGCCACTGGTGCAGGACACCGATCAGGCTGCTAGAGATGCTCGTATAGCTCAACTTGAGGAGGATCATGCTGCCCTATGACAAGGTCAGGCGGTCCTACGACAGGATATTATAGATCTTCGAGGCCTCGTGAAGCACAAGTTCAAGAAGGCGACTCGCACGTCGAAGTCTATCTTGTGCTGCTTACAGGATAAGGGTGCCCCTCCTCCGTCGCCAGACTCGGATGCCTAGTCAGCCATGTCGTTGTCTTGCAGTTAGTTTCGGTTACTGCTTTAAGTTATGTTTGTGTTCATGTTGTTGGGCCTAGTAGTGTAGTAGTAGAAGAATGTTTTCAGTGTTTGATGCTTTGGTTGTATTAGTTCACGTGCATCTTCTGTCATGATTCATGTAATTCTGTATTCCATGTATTATGACAAATTTTGGTTAATGAAATGCATGCAGTCTTTTATGCTATGAAGTGTATGAATGCTACGTAATAAGTTTGTGTGTATGTTAAATCTGACCTGAGTTACACCCTATGTCATATAGGGCATGCCATGAAAGGTCACGCGGAGCACAGCACGCCTCGCACTTACTGATTCGATGGATCAGGCACCTTCCCAGAGGGATGGTCATACGGACCCCGGATTGGGCCCTATTCGTGAGACTATTCCTGAGTCTCAGCCTTCTCTTGGTCCTGCAGTTGGACCGCCAACATACACACCACCCGTTCGTGAGCAGAACCGTGCGTCATCTTCGACACGGTATGTGCCTGAGCCTACCCCACCTGCTGATAGGTTGGAGCAGTTGATGATGTGATGTAGCAGCAGCACCAGCAGCTCTTGACTACTATTGCAGGGGCCCTAGCTCAGGGTGGAAGTGTTGCTCCACCTTCACCATCTGTACGTCCCGTCGAGACAGTAGGGCCTTCTGATCAGGATGAGGGTGTGCCTCCCCCTGTACCTGCTGCATACCTTACGGGTAATCTGGGTACGAGTGGTCTCCTCGAGCGATTCTAGCACTTGAGGCCTCCTACCTTTAGGGGTTCTTACAGACCCGAGGAGGCCGAATATTGGCTCGACCGCATCTCCAAGATGCTGAGGATGCTACATTGTACCGAGCAGGAGCAAGTCAAGTTAGCTACCTTTATGTTTGAAAAGGAGGCTAGCTTGTGGTGGGATAGTGTATTGCGGACAGTTGTGGTTGGCTATATATGGACCTGGGCAGATTTTGAGTTTCGCTTTCATGAGAAGTACTATCCCCAGACGTACCGGCATGAGAAGGAGAATGAGTTTTTACGCCTCAAACAGGGAGGCATGACAGTGACAGAGTATGAGCATCGGTTCACGGAGTTGAGCCGATATATTCCTACGATCCTTGCCGACGCACAGATGCGGATGCGGCATTTTTCTGAGCGCCTGCACCCTGATATTCGCTTGAAGATGTGTTGTGCTAGCATTCCCTCCTATACTGAGCTGGTGTACATGTCTATGCGGGCTGAGCAGGACGGGGATCGGTTGGCATGTACTCGTGAGCCTATGCTCCCTAAGCCTCGACCAGATATGTCAAGCAGGCCATTCCTCGGCAAGAGGCCTCGTACAGACTCTCCTCCCAGGATTTCGGCGCCACTAATTCCGATGTAGCGACCGGGTGTGACATGCACTTATTGTGGGAGGCCAGGCCACCCAGTGGAGAGCTGTTTCGCATGTATGAGAGACAGTGGATTCTCGCCGCCGCAGAAGATCAACCGCACTCGCTCTTAGACTATATCGGCTCCGCCCCTGCGTACTATTCCTGCACATCCATCATTCCGACCTCTTGCACCTCGATTTAGGCCACCTCAGCAACCTATGGTGCCTCAACCCAACCGACTACAGCAGGCATGCGTTCATGCACTTACAACAGAAGAGCCAGAGACAGCACCTATGGCCTTCGAGGTCACTGCACATGTCCAAGGTACTCCTGTCTTCTTATTAGTGGACAATGGGTCCACTACCTCCATCATTTCATGTGCAGCAGTTAAGTGTCTAGCTTTGCATACTACTCCCACGAAGGAAGTGAGACTCACTACTGCTACTGAGACTTTTTCGGATGTCACACGGACGTGTGAGGGTTGCTCAGTAGACTTGGGTAGCAGGACAGTATTCGTTGACCTCATTGTCGCCCCACTATGGCACTACAACATTATCCTCGGTATGGACTGGCTCACCGAGATAAAGGCAGAGATTGATTGCGATAATCGGGTCGTGATAGCCAACGGACCTGACGGCACGGTCGTTACTTTTTCAGTGCAGTTTAGTTGGTCATGTCGTGTTGGATGTTACGCTGCTCTACTAGAGCATGTTGATGGGCTGACGTTAAGGAACATGCCAGTAGTTCAAGAATTTGAGGATGTGTTCAGGAAGATTCCTAGATTACCTCCTCGGTGTGAGATTGATTTTACTATTGATCTTGTGCCTGGTGCGACCCCCGTTTCATTACCTATGTATCGGATGCCTCCATGTGAGATGGAGGAACTGAGGAAACAAATTGATGAGCTAGTAGAGAAGGGCTTCATACGACCCAATGTGTCTCCTTGGGGAGCACCTATGTTATTTGTCAAGAAGAAAGATGGGTCGCTGCGATTATGTATTGATTATCGCAGGTTGAACCAATTAACCGTGAAAAACAAGTATCCTTTGCCCAGGATAGACGATCTGTTCGATCAGTTGAAAGGGGCGCGATACTTCTCGAAGATTGATCTACAGTCGGGGTATCATCAGCTGCGCGTCAGGGATGAAGACGTGCAGAAGACGGCCTTCAGGACCAGTTTTGGGCATTACAAGTTCCTCGTGATGTCGTTCGGTCTACGAACGCACCGGCCGTGTTCATGGACCTGATGAACCGGGTATTTCGGCCATTTCTATACCAATTTGTCATCGTGTTTATCGATAACATCCTGATATACTCTACGAGTCGGGAAGAGCACGAGGAACACCTAAAAGCGGTCTTAGACATTCTGAGGAAGAACCAGTTGTTCGCACAGTACAAGAAGTGCAACTTCTAGAAAGAGAAAGTCAAGTTCCTAGGACATGTGGTGTCCAAGGAAGGAATAGTGGTGGACCTTGCTAAGGTAGCCGCAGTTTAGGACTGGAAGCAGCCTGGTTCGGTTACTGAGGTGAGGAGTTTTCTAGGACTCGCTGGTTACTATCGATGATTCATTTGGGATTTCTCGAAGATAGCCAGGCCGTTGTCTCAGTTGACACGGAGGGATCTGAAGTTCGCCTGGAATAAGAAGGCGGAAGTTACGTTTCAGGAACTGAAGGACAGACTGATGTCCGCTCCTGTGCTAGTATTGCTAGAGCAAGGGATCAAGTATACGATTTACACCGACGCGTCTCGAATTGGTTTAGGATGTGTCCTTATACAGAAGGACAGGGTGATTGCATATGCCTCGAGGCAGTTGAGGAAACACGAGGAGAATTATCCTACGCACGACCTTGAGTTGTGTAACATCTCGGATTTTTGCCAACCTGGGATTAGACGTCCTTAGGCAATGGGTCGATCCTAACACCTTATCAACTTGTTAAAACTCAATCCCAAAGGCTAAAATCGCTTGTGAACCCATTTCTTTCACAAATCTCATCCTTCACCACCTTGCTCTTCAAATTTTCTAAGTACTTTCACCATAGACACTATCTTAAACTAGCTAAGTAGTATAACTTGGATCACTTTATATACAAACTACAAAGGACTAAGTACCACCTCAGACAGAAATCTTACAGGACTAAATCCTTTAGAAATTAGGCGAGATTTAGCTAGTGTTAAACTAGAGTGCCTGTGAAATTAGCATCAATCACTTTAAATACGATTTGCAAGACCCAAAACTTGTAGAATCATTGACGCTAGGTTACCCTAAAATCTAGGATCAATCTCATTACCCTGCTGCTCTCGGGAGCATCTCGAAACTCCATATCGGATCTGGACCGCACGTCGGAAGTCCGATTAACACGAAGTTAAGGAACTAGGACCGCCTTGCTGGGCTTGACAACCATCTCGGAAATCAAATCCAGATAGTGTCCCAGCGCTATTCGCTTGAGCTCGGAGTGAAGAGTGTGAGAAAAGTGAAATTAATTCAAAATAAAATATCTTGAATAGTAATCTGGCACCTCTCTCTTGCGGATCAGTTTTAATCAACCAGACCGTCAGAATCAGACCAAATTACACCCTCGGATCAGGAGAAATTTCATACACATTTACATGTACTCGTAATCTCCGATCGAAATCCGCTGACCGTTGAACTGAAACTGGTCCGCCACGCGTGATCTGGAAATCCCACTGAAACGAAAACTTAATAGAACGTAGATCCAGCATTAGTGAGCTTAAGTCCAACCTTTGGCTCAAGGAGGCCCGCCAGAAGTTCTCCGTTGAGCTAAAACTGCCCCGCTTTGGTTATAACCTAAGTATACTTTGACTAGGAGTCTATTTCGGTGAGTTTTTAGACTATATAAGGACCTTAAACCCTCTCTCATTGCAGCCATACGAATTTGAGAGAAAACCTAGATTGAGAAGAGAGAAAAGAGAGAGAAAGTGTGGGAGCTGTGGGAGAATCTCCCTGCCACTCTTCCCTGCCGCTATTCAGGCTCCACCGCTTGATTCTCATCGCTTTCCCGGCGTTTCCGGCGTCATTTCTAGGTAAGAAACCCTAACCCTAATCTGTTTTGGGGTTTAAACAGTTGTAGGTTGTGAAATAGCTAACCTATTTCATTCTATAGGTTACCAAACTGCTAAATACGGAAGCTTGGCAAACCTATCGACTCTGTTACAATTCTACGACAAAAGGTGCGGACCTTAGGTGTATAGGTTATGGTTTTCAACGCTTTCAATGTCAGATAATGATAGATTCATGATCTGCATGCAATTGCACATGTACAAAGTGCTATCCGTTTTCTATTTCGATTAAGAATGAAAAATATGGAATTCTACATACTCTAGGTATTTGTAGAAAGTACGGTATACGTATAAATTTTGGAAATGTGCTTGACATGATTATTTGTTGTATGAATATATTATATATGGATAAATTACTTGTTTGGCGAAAGGACTCGCCCTAATACATGTTTTGCTCATATACACTATGTATGTTGAAATTGTGTATTGTAGAAAATACCGTATACGTATATATTTTGGAAGTGTGTTGGACATGATTATTTGTAGTATGAATATATGATATGTGAATAAAATACTTATTCGGCGAAAGGATTCGCCCTAATACATGTTTGCTAACATATACTAAGTATGTTGTAATAGTGTATTCTAAGTGTTTGTAAAAATGACTGAATGAGTATAGAATTCTCATTCGTGCTCGCCATGACTAATTGTCATGGATAATTGATTGTTGTATTGGCAATATTCCTTTGACGAAAGGATTTGCCCTAAATCACACCACGGCCAATATACACTATATATGTTAAAATGTGTGGCCCAAGTGTTTGTGGAAATGACTGAATGAATATGGAACTTGGATTCCTACTTGCCTTGACTATCCGTCGTGGGTGTATGCGTGTTATGATTGGGGTAACTCCCTAGTGAAAGGATTTGGCCTTATACCTATGTGATCAACATATGTCATGTATGTTGGTGTAGGTAGTCTAAGCGTTTGTTACAAAGTTTGAATGAGTAGTAGTTAGTAAATTGTAATGTATAAGGGTGTTGAGATATGATTCTCAACTCTTTAACTATGTGTATGATTTCCTTGGATAGCTGTGTGATTAGGAATTGAATATGTACAAACTCATGCTTGTGTTGTGCTTCATAACATGCTCAACTGCTTTTATAACTTTATCTATGTAATGCATATGTTAAGTTCATGTTTACGTTGTATGATCCATCATGGGTGATGGGGGAGTGGAGCAACGAATGCGTGCAACAGCCCTGGCAGCCCTAAATGGAAAATACCATACTTTGATTGTATGATTTAAATCTTGATCCATTACTGCTTTATCTATCTGCAAGTTATCGTGTTTGGGGCTATGATTATAGTCCAGACAATTGGTACCAGAATTGAATTCGTGGTTGTGATTCATTTGTCACGTGATATGTGTTCGACGAACCCGAGTCGTACTTCGGTTGGCGATAGTGGTTGGCCACGCGAAGTGCTTATGCACTTCATGTCATTCAACTTGTTGTACGCTCGAGCTAGCCGAGCTCGTCAAGTAACCCGATCTGTCTTATGTATGTTCACCATGTTTGGACGCCTCTGCTTGAACCTAGGGTACCAAGCTTACCAGTGGAATCCCTTTTAACCATGGTACCTCGATCCGCTAAGACTCATGAGCTAGGCATGGTGGTATGGGACACCGTGGTCGAGCTGTCGGCCTACGGTGGGGCCACGTGCCTCCCCGTAGTGACCAGTGAGCAACAGACTCGTGAGCTGATTATGGAGGTATGAGACACTATATTCGTGTTGTCGGCCTACACTGATAATGTGATGGGGGAGCGGTGCAACGTTTGTGCATAACAGCCCTGACAGCCCTTTGTCGTGACCTTGAGCATACTCTGAAATCGCAGTGCGCCTTAGGGTTTGCCGCGGTATATAGAGTATGAACTAGGCCTGTTTCTGTATTGTGATGAATCGTTTAAGGGGTGATGGGGGAGTGGTGTAACCTTTGTGCGTAACAGCCCTGGCAGCCTCTGCAGTGACCTAGAAAACACACCGTCGTCTGATATTAACTAGGACTGACGACCCTAGAATGGATCATGTTTGGGAATGATACAAGGGAGGTACCTTAGTTTCCCAATCCTGCTATTTGAAATGGACTAATTAAAAACTCGGTAATCATGCTCATCATGCATTGCATGTGCTTTGAAGATGTGGAGCACTGTGGGATGAAAGCATGCCGCGACGTGAGATGGTGTCGCATGAGGGAGTATGTCGGTGAGGGCATCCATCATACCTACATCCATACTTGCATTAATAAGAGTAGCTAGGAGTGTTTGATTTTACTGCTTGACTGTGTTGATAACATGTTAACCTATGCTTTACTGTTCCACTGAGTTAGCTACTCACTCCCACGTTACGGGACGGTGTTGTACACACCAACTAGATTTGTTGAGTTTCAGGTGATGGCGATGCTTGTGAAGCAAAGCCGGACTACTTCTATGATGATAGGAGTTCTCCTATCTGTATCTCTCTGGAAGGTCAATGAAGACCTGATATTGTATTGACGGGGCTATGGTACTTGGGATAAGAGACATTACACTTCCTCACATTTGGTATATTTTAGAACTGTACTTGTAATTATTTAACCTGGTAATGTTATCACACTCTGGAGACTCATCATAGTTTTATATATTTTATCTATCACACAGTCTTCCGCTTGCAAATTTAACTGTCTCTGGAGTATGATATGTTGTTTTGGCTTAATCTCACTCATGTTCAATGCACGAATACAGTCAACATTCAATCATCATTCATTTTGTTGCATAAGTGATGTTCTGGAACTCGGGAGTTGAGTTTATGCTCGACCCCCGATTTCAGGGCGTTACAAGTTGGCAGCGGTCATATTTGCATTAAAACTCTGGAGACATTACCTCTACGGAGAGGAGTTCGAGGTTTTCTGACCACAAGAGACTTCAATATATATTCACTCAGCGGGACTTGAGTATGAGGCAATGCCGATGGATGGAAACCTTGAAGGACTTTAAGTTCGAGGTTTCCTATCATCCTGGCAAGGCTAACCTTGTGGCAGACACGTTGAGCCGCAAGAAGGCTATAGTATTTGCGGCTCCGCTTATGATAGCAAAGTGGGATATGGTAGAGTTCGTGCAGGACTTTGAGTAAAAACTCACCGTGGAGGAGCCATTTGAGAGTGTCGCGCACATTCGGGTGCGACCACTTATTGATGACAGGATTATCGAAGCCCAGAAAGACGATGAGCGGCTGATTGAACTTTGAGTGGAGAGTTGGCACAGATGGGGGCCAACGATACCGTGGCCACCTATGCTCCCAGACATTCATGACTTGAGACAGGAGATTCTCGAGGCTGCCCACAGATCGAAGCTTGCGATGCATCCTGGTAGCACAAAGATGTATCAGGACCTGAAGAGGTCGTATTGGTGGGACAATATGAAGGCTCATATAACAGAATATGTCTCCCGTTGTCTCACGTGCCAGCAGGTCAAGGCTGAACATCGCCGACCTCCTGGACTGCTTCAGCCCATGCCCATAGCTGAATGGAAGTGGGACTTCATCTCTATGGATTTCATATCGGGGCTGCTGAAGACGAGGAAGGGACATGATTCCATCTGGGTGATCGTCAACCAGTTGACAAAGTCGGCTCATTTCCTTCCGATCAGAATTGTGAACTCCGCAGACGAGTTGGTCAGATTATACATTAAGGAGATAGTGCGTCTGCATGGAGTTCCCTTGAAGATCGTGTCGGATAGAGACACATGATTCACATCTATCTTCTGGACTCGTATCCAGGAAGCGATGGGTGTGAAGTTGAAGTTCAGTACCGTGTTTCACCCACAGACCGATGGGCAGACGGAGCGAGTGAATCAGATTTTGAAGGATATGCTGCGGGCTTGTGTTTTAGACTTCAAGGACAGTTGGGATGACTACCTCCTGTATGCAGTGTTCACCTACAATAACAGTTTTCAGGCGAGTATTGGTATGGCTCCTTACGAGGCCTTGTATGGGCGCCCTTGCCGAGCACCGCATTACTGTGCAGAGGTTGGCGAACGCAGTTTGATTAGCCCAAAGTTAGTATAGGCGACCTCAAAGAAGATCGACATTATCGGGCGTCAACTTCTTACAGCGCAGAGCAGATAGAAGAGCTACGCCGATACGAGGCGGCGACCGTTAGATTTCGAAGTTGGGGACCATGTATTCCTCCGAGTTTCCCCCATGAAGGGAGTCCTTCGGTTTGGCAAGAAGGGGAAACTTACGCCGCGGTTCATTGGCCCATTCCAGATCTTAGACTGAGTGGGTGTGGTGGCATACCATCTTGCTTTGCCCACACCATTTGCGGGCGTACACAACGTATTTCATGTATCTATGCTGAAGAAATACGTTCCTGACCCTTCCCACATTATTAAGTGGGAGCAGGTACAGTTGAGCGAGGACGCTACATATGTACTACGTCCAACGCGTATTTTAGACGAGAAGGAGCAAGTATTGCGTAGCAAGGTTATCCCACTGGTGAAAGTATTGTGGACGCATCACACTGAGGAAGAGACTACTTGGGAGACAGGGCCGAGGTTAGAAAGAACTACCCTCAAATTCTCGAGGAGTACGAAAAGGTACTAATTTCGATGATGAAATTTTTCTTTAAGGGGGGTAGATTGTAACGTCTCAAAAAATTCCGTACAAAGACCCGAGTACCACCTCAGGCAGAAATCACTCAGGATCAAATCCTTTAGGAATTAGACAAAAGTAACTAAGTGTTAAACTAGATTAGCTACGAAATCCGCTTGATCCACTTTAAATACGATTTACAAGACCCAAAACTTGTAGAATCATTGACGCTAGGTTACCCTGAAATCCAGGATCAATCTCATTACCCAGTTGCTCTCGGGAGTACATTGAAACTCCGTATCGGATCTGGACTGCACATCGAAAGTCTGAATAATACGAAGTTATAGAATTAAGACCGCCTTGCTGGGCTTGACAACCATCTCGGAAATCAAATCCAGATAGTGTCTTGGGGCTATTCGCTTGAGCCCGGAGTGAAGTGTGTGAGAAAATGAGTTTGGGTTAGGCCACACGGAGAGCTTATGCACTTCATGTCGATCAACTTTGGGTGCGCTTGTGCTAGTCGAACCCGTTAAGTAACCCGATGTGCCGATGTATGTTCACCATGTATGGACGCTCCTGCTTGAACCTAAGGTACCAAACTCACCAGTGGAATCCCGTTAACCTTGGTACCTTGATCCGTAAGACTCATGAGCCGAACATGGTGGTATGGGACACCGTGGTCGAGCTGTCGGCCTACGCTGGGGTGACGAGCCTCCCCGTAGTAACCAGTGAGCAACCCAGACTCGTGAGCCGAATATGGTGGTATGGGACACTGTATTCGAGCTGTCGACCTACACTGATTGGTGACGAGCCCTTTGTAGTGACCTAGAGCATACTCTAATTCTACGTGGAGGCGACAACCCTTCCGTAACATCTAGAGTATACACTAGGCCTGTACTGATTTAGCGACGAGCCCTTTGCAGCGACCTAGAACCGCATCATCGTATGAGATTTACTAAGACTGACGACCTAGAATGGATCCTTGTTTGGGAATGATATAAGGGAGGTACCTTAGTTTCTCAATCCTGCTGTATGAAAAGGACTAATAAGAGCTTGGTAATCATATGCATGCACTGCATTACACATGTGTTCAGGTGTAGCAGGTCAAGCACTGAGGCAGTGTTGTTCATGCGTGAATGTGAGATGAAGTTGCTGAGGGAGCATAGGAGAGGGCATGCATCATACATTCATATCATTCTTGCATTAATAAGAGTACTTAAGGATGTGTGATTTACTGCTTTATCATTACTGCTTGATTGAATTGATAACATGTTAACCTTTGCTCTATGATTCCACTGAGTTGATCACTCACTCCCCCGTTAGGGGACGGTGTTTTAAACACCAACCAGACTCTGTCTTGATTTCAGATGATGGCGTGATCCCTGAGGTGGAGCCTGATTATTACGACGATCAGGATGAGTACTCTTACATGTAGTTCTCCAATGGCTTCGCTTAGGCTATTCGGATTAACAGGGCTACAGGGTTTATTACAGTTGAACCATTTTTAAGACTTCGACTTTTGTAATATTATATTTAATATTTCATGTACAGTGACTCAGTGTTGTGTTCATACTCTAGAGACCGATCGTGATCTTTTGACTTATATACGTTCTTTATGTCTTTCAGTCTTCCGCTTGCGTTTTACAACTTGATCTGGAGTATGAATTACTGTTTTGGTATAATCTCACTCATGATTAATGCACTAACACAGACACCATTGAATCATAAGCATATATGTTGCATAAGTGATGTTTTGGAACTCGGGAGTTGAGTTGCTACTCGACCCCTGATTTTTAGGGCGTTACAGTATGACTCTTAAGCTCTCCAATGCAACAGGTAAAAGGGAAGATCTTAGGTTGTATCGCAGTATGATTAGTAGCTTATTATATTTAACTGCGAGGTGACCTGATATAGCATTCAGCGTAGCTATCTGTGCTAGATATCAATTAGATCCTAAAGAATCTCACCTGATTGCTGTCATGCGAATTATGAGATATGTCACAAGTGTGGCCAATCTTGGCCTTTGGTATCCATATGATACTAATGTTCAGTTAGCTAGTTATATGGATGTTAACTGGGCTGGGAATATAGATGATTGAAGGTCTACCAACGGCGGATGTTTTTATGTCGGGAACTGTTTAGTTTCATGGCATATCAAGAAACAAATTTCTGTTTCGCTATCCACAGCTAAGGCTGAATATATTGCAGCCAGAAATGCATGCACTCAGCTTGTGTAGATGAAAAGGATGCTAAATGACTATGGATTTGTGCAAGATATTATGGTTCTTTATTGCGATAACTCTAGCACGATCAACATCTCTAAAAATCTCATCCAGCATTCACGAACTAAGCATATTGACATTAGATATCATTATATTCATGAATTAGTGGAAGATAAAATATTTCTTTGGATTATGTTCAAACTGAAAATCAACTTGCGGATATTTTAACTAAGCCACTTGACAGAAACAAGTTCGCTAAATTGAAATTGGATATTGGTATGTGTAATGTGATTTGAGATTTTGTGTCTTCTTGTATCATATTGTATATTGTTATTTTGCAAATTTATTGAATTTCAAAATTAATAAAATTGCATATTTTGGGTCTATACGACCAGTAGAGTACACACTCGACCAGTCGTGGCACGACCGATCGAGTATGTACATGACCAGTCGAGTAGTGCGTGTAGGGTGCTTTTAAGATGAGAAAAACACTTTTGCTTCACTCTTTCATCTTCTCCAACAACCCCTTTAACGACCAGTTGAACCCACCTTCGATTGCAACTTGGTTAGTGCGTCTTTTTCTATTTTCCTTTCGGATTTTAGTTCTTTACACTTCTATTTGCTTGATTCTAAGGTTTATTTCAAGGTTTCTAGTGATTTCCTTGCATTTCTAACTAAAAATCTGATTTAGGTGAAGTCCATAAACCTTCTTGCATTCTATTTTTACTTCTTGCAATGGAAGGTAGATATAAGAAGAGAACCACTCGTGGGTCCTTCTTCTTCCTGTTCCACACCGATTTCAGTGCGTACTCTTTGACCACCCAAAGAAGACCCAGAATATGTGCGGGACATCCGTCTTCGTAATGTCATTGTGAATGATAATTTGAATGAACTGTTAATTCAATCATCTGATCCTTTTAATATCATTTCCCTTCTAGTGGCTGTAGGATGGGCTAACATATTGAATTGGGGCAGACCCGCATATCGATCCATTGGCCAGGCCATGTTTGCTTGCATTAGTGATGTGTCTATTGAAGATTTAACCTTCACTATTACATTAAAGAAGGTACATTTGCAATAGATCATCACTTGATCTCAAGTTTAATGGAGATTCCTGTGTTAATGATGAAGGAATACCAATATCTTCATTGGTTGCTAGATTGACCGAATGAAAAAACGAATGTTAACCAGAGATTTATGCAACATGAACTTGGATTGGAATTCCGAGATTGCGCTCTGATCCAATCATATGTTACCCAGATACAAAGTTCTATCATATCTTTATCTCGAATGTTTACCCAAGATCTGGTAACAAGACTGAATTAACTTCTTTCATGGTGCGCAATCTTCACTCAGTCTTCCATCTCTAATTTTCTATATGATAATTCAATTTCGTCTCCATCCGGGCCATAGCAATATACATTTCGCTTACTTTATGATCACCCTTACTACTCATTGTCTTGTGGTCATGCCAACTGGAGAATCTCCTATTTCTCATCTTCCCTTCAACGATTCCAACATTAACAAGATGAATCTGAAGTTCGCTCCTGGCCAAGTTGATAGGGATGCTGGAGGAGCTACTAAAGAAGCTTGAGATGAAGAAGCACTACCCCCTGATGATGTGACTATGGATAATATCTTTGATGAATTAGAATTTGATTATGATGTTGATCCTGATTATCAGTCATCTGCTTTTGATGAACGTTTGAGAACGTAGAGGAAAAGGTGGAAGGTTTGCATGTATCCCAAGAGACTCAATTCAAATATATGTGCAAATATCTTCATCGCATAAATAATGGATTACATCAAATTGATCCATCTATTCCTGTACCATCTTATGGTTCTGACTAGTAGTTATTCATGTTGGGTTTGTAATAAATCTAACTTTACTTGTGCTTAAATAGTACTTGGACAGTTTGGTTTATGCTTCATGACGATATTTTGAATATGTTATTATGCTTCGTGTTAATATTTTGAACTAATCTATGGACAAGTTTATGTTATTCACTCTCTTAAATCATATTCTTTCTTATATTTTTCTTCAATCCTCTCTTTCATTTCTTTCCTTTATCATATTGTGGCAAAAAAGGGGGAGAAATGTGATATAATATATGATAAGATGTGTGATTGTGGAGATATATGGAGATATTTTTTTTGGATATGTATTTTGTTAATACAGATACTCTATAAAATCACCTTCGCCTGGATTGAGGGGGGGGGGAGTATTGGGAGTGTGGGGGAGTTGTAGTGAGTTGTAGGAGTTGTTAGTAGCATGGTGCATGATTTTAGTTGGTTTTGCCACAAATT
The DNA here is from genome assembly GCA_021015155.1 of Magnolia officinalis. Taxonomy (NCBI): domain Eukaryota; kingdom Viridiplantae; phylum Streptophyta; class Magnoliopsida; order Magnoliales; family Magnoliaceae; genus Magnolia; species Magnolia officinalis. Next base: position 51,503,976 of record JAJHSJ010000012.1, read on the forward strand.
TGACAAGGGGGAGATTTTAAGTGCTATATTGGAAATCCAGCACCCGAATTGTCAAATTTTATTGTGCGAAACCATTTAGAATCTGTATCATGTTTTTGATAAGTTGGAAAGATCATTTTCATGCATTTTAAGTTGTTTCATGTCATCATCAAACTTTCTACATATTCAAGTTGAAGAACGTTCACAAAGTTCAAGACTACAAGTGTAAGACCCATATCCTAGCCCATACCGTTTCGTAGGATTACGCGGTCCTCCCGGTTGAATTCCAGCAACCCGCGATCTGTTATCAGCGTTTGCCCGTGATCCTGAGTTGTGTCCCGTATATCAGAATCGGCTCAACCTGAGACTTGTACCCTAGTGACCGCGCCGTCGCAACAGTTCTGATGTCATGTCTCACACGCCGAGGTGATCCCAAGCCAGGAGATGTGGGTCGCATTCAGTTCGAGAAAATGCCGGCTGTTTGCAATCCCTAAAGAATCTCTATAACATGTCCCATCAATCAAGTGCACATCAATCACCTCATGTCAAGTACAAGAGCAATCCTAAATTCAACTCTCTCTCGTACACACCCGTACATGTCAAGTACATACCCATCACTCGATCACTCATTCACCCATCCCTCTCCTTACAACCCCTCTCTCTCATCTATCTACCTAATTTTCCAAGAACCCACGTCCAACATTTCCATGGGAGAGAGGAGAAGCTAGTGTGGCCCACCTCCCTACCACTCAATCCCACCAACCAAAGACCATCTCCACCGTTGAAATGAAAGTGCACCTGCTAGTGCCCTAGTTTGTCAAGTTACGTGAATGGTGAGTCAAACTGGCTACAGAGCTAGGAATAGGAAGAATAATTCAAGCGTCTGCCTCAACCGGATGTGTGGAAGCTCGCAATAGGTAAATCATAGCCTCACATCCCATGTCCCAAACACACAGGTAATTAAAACCCTTAAAATAAGATAGACATCTTAGGGTTTTTGTGGTGAGAAAACTTTTTCAAAAATAGAAAAATCTCTATGTTTTTCTCGCCCTGTCGATTTTATAGAAACACCCTCGATATGATCGACCTGTACTATCGATGTCCTCGATACCTTAACTATATTATCGATAAGAGGACTAAAATGTCCAGCAACCGAATATTCATCTAGACAGATTTATCGATGTATCGATACACATATCGATATCATCGATAAAAGCACTAAATATGTCCAACAACTTCACAATTTATCTGGATGAATTATCGATGTATCGATACACATATCGATATCATCGATATTCAAATCTCGAGCCCATCGAGAGTGGCTCGATAAGATCGACAGGCAGATTTTCGGCGCCCCTGTTTTTTAATGAAAATCTCAAAAGTCTTCGATATATCGATGACCATCCGATATGATCTGAATTCAAACATCGATAAGATCGGAGGTCCATCGATGATATCGACAGTGGGCGCGAATTTCTTACAGCAGTTATTTCAAGATGTTTTTAACTATGATCGGGGGCCCTTCGATTTAATCGATATTCAAATATCGATGATATCGATACCAGATCGATTGCATCGAACGAAGCCATAATCTATCCAACAAGTTCAAAGTTAAATCGACTGGAATTATCGATGCCTCGACTCTGATCTCGATGTCATCGATATTCAAATTCAGATGACCTCGACGGTTTCCCCGATCATTCATAAAAACCTGAAATATCTCAAAGTCAAGTCTCTCTCATTTTTCAAGTGTCGATGGATCAATCCTGTCATTGATGGAATTGGAGTTCGAAATCCGATGACATCGACAATAGCTTCGATTCATCGACCAATTGGCAAAGAGTTCAAAAGCGTATGACATCGAGTCCGAGTCATCGAGGGACCATCGATGTTATCGAGAGTATACGCTTGATGATATCGAACCTGCTTGTGATTATCGAACTCTGTCATAAATGTGACCATTTATATCCATTGAAGCTTTTTACCTATATATAGAGGACTTGTCTTTTGTTGCTGGAAGAGAGAATAGAGAGAGCTTTTGTGTGTTTCAACTTAAATCTTATACCTTAAGCCCTTTCTCTCGAGGGAGTTCATCCTCCAATCCACCCTCACCATTGATATTAAATAGAGTGGATTGGAGAATGAACTTCCGCATTCAGGATCCTCCAGCTACCACCTTAATGGCAAATCATTAAGCTGGGATGCCTGAATGCATAAGACAGGAATTACTCTAATCCTTATAAGAAAATCTTTAGAGAGTAGGATTCATCTCACCCTTAACCAACCCTAAGCCAAGTATTGGTAATCATCTTGCATTGCGGATCAAGGGAGCCGAAGACTCTTGTCAACAAGAAGGAGGAGATCTTTGGCATTGCTGTAACGGGACTCATCAACTTATCTATAAGTATTTAGAGTCAAGAGGACACTTGTAATCATTCCTTTCTAGGTCTTGTCTTAAGTGGTTCTCACCCTTTGAAGTCCTCAAGGAGGCCTCGGCGAGAGAGGTACGTAGGGGGTGCACAGTGTGGACCCTTGCTCTTGTGTAGGGCATAAACTGTTAGGTCCTTGTGTAAGTCCTTGACCTGTGTGGTCTAAAATTTGGGTGTGTTGTGTGGACCCTACTCTATGGAGAGCATAAACATCTGGTTAGGAGTGAACCAACAAAACTCTAGGTTTGAGGTGAACCGCGTAAAACCTCTGTAAAAGGGTTGAGGTGTGAACATGATTTAAAACCTTAGGTAGAGGTGAACCCTAGGAAACCTCCTTAGTGAAATCCGATACACTCAAGGGTTGAGTGCGACAACCGGGGAGTGGAGTAGACTTATCGTCGAACCACTATAAATGACTGTGTTTATGATTGCTTTTCTCTATGTGCGATTCATGTCAATGCATTCATATTCATATATCTGATCACATCTCTCTCACCAACAACCACAGTCACATCCAACATAGACTAAGTGCATATTGCTATATTTTGAAGTTTTGTAATTGGATCCTCTACTTGGCTTGGAAGCCGATAGAGTTACATTTGAGTAATCCGGAAAAATGTATACATGATAGGATGAGAGTGATAGGATTTTTAAATTACTCATAAATCTTTAAAAAAGTCCTTTCACCC